>JBAMHW010000007.1:8752329-8770130 GCA_037177495.1 Rhadinocentrus ornatus | reverse complement strand
ATCAATCAATCAATCAATCAATCAATCAATCAATCAATCAATCAATCAATCAATCAATCAATCAATCAATCAATCTCTAACCCAATGTTTGAATTGTTTTTTTCTCCGATCCAGTAATCCTTGTGCCGTCCCAATCTACGATGTGATTGTTTCTCCTGCAGTGGTCCAATAGATAGTATAGAAGTTATACTGTTCTGCCTTTTGTAAGCCGTCCAGCTGTTTCCCTCACACATGACTTTTGATGTTCCTTTTTTATGTTAATAGTTTTCCCTGTCTCTTCTATGTATGTGTAAAATTGAAACAAGAAGACAAAATGAAAATCTTTGAGGCTAATAATTTGTTGGTAAACTGTGGAGTGGATACACAACATAATAAAGACTTACTTGGGATTGCCAGCACTATACTGAAATACACACAAATGATTAGTAGCCTATTATTATTAATTACTTTCTGATGTGCGCTTTCATTAATGCACTCAGCCGCAAGCGCTCGCTCACACTCTGATGAACAAAAACACACAAGAACACACCTGATGAGTGAGACTTAGCCTACCTAAATAAAATTTATAACCCACAAACTTCCGGCATTCCTCCAAGCTTTTTGCTATGCCCGAGGTTGTCAACAGTATTATAATCTTAGAAGGTGACTGCTTTTGATCATTGGTTGGACAAAAAAAAAAAAAATAAAATAAATAAAAAAAGCTTTATTTTAATTACTAGGCTTTCAAAGTGCCCTCTGAAAGTAGACTTTGCTGATTTGTGCCCATGAAATAATAACAATCCGAACTTTGTCATAGAGCCCAACCAAATATGTTGTTGGAAAGGTCTTGGCATGGAGAGTAACATATGTCACTATGAAGACTCTACATGGCCCCTGCTTTGAAACACTGACCTTTGAACATTGACCTTGGTGCATTTTTGAATGGTCATAATTTAGCAATAAAAGGGATTACAGACATGAGAATAAATGTTATAGAAAGCTCTAGACCTCAGTTATTATACAAATCCAGTGAACAGTAAGGGTTGCTGTCAAATATAGGTAAAATATATTTTGACCTGTTTAAATATTCAATATTTAAAATCAGATTACAGAAATGTGTTCATCAACCCCTTTAAACCCTCTTTGCACTCTAAATACAGAACTTACAACTTACAATTCAATGAAAAACACTATGAACAATAAAAACTACAAATCCCTAGAACCCTGCCATGCCGTTTGATACAAATCAGCAGCAGACTGATTGCAAAAAGATGTATCTCATAAATGTAAAATATGTATTTCAGCCGAAATAGTATTCACACTGCATTGGTGTGATCTATGTAAAGACAAAAGTAAAGATATTGTTTTATTTAGAATATTTTAGCTGTTGACTATTTTTAAGTATACTCTACAATGAGTTTAGGGTTGTATAAATAAAACTAATTCTCAGAATCAAATGATAAATAACAAAACTGATGCCCTTAAAATTTACCTATCGTATTGTTGAGTTATCAGTAACAACTTGGTTTTTGTGTTCATGTTAACAATACCACAAAAAAAAAAAAAAAAAAAAAAAATGACAGCCGATTATTTTCTGGGTGGGATTACTAAAATTCGTTTTGCAATCAAAGATAGTTTGACTATTATGCATTCAACTAATTATATTATTAATGTGAAGATTGTGAGTTGGCCTACTCCAACACGACACAGAATCTGATGGGTAACCAAATACAGCGTAACACCTGTAGTCACCCATTCGCTGTCCCTCTTGGCAAGTAGAAAGGTAGATAATTAGATATCATGTAACCTACAGAGAGAAAAATGCTAAATCTTTACCCCAAACCTATCAAGTCAGGCCAAGAAGTTATTGACACCTTCAGAAGTACAAAGTTTAGCAAGTTTGTGGGACTGTAAACGTTAATAAAATAAAAGCTATCCATCTGCTATTAGCTAACTTCGGTCCAGGATAGGAAATTAGCATCAGCCAAATAATAGTAAAATATAAATGTGGTAGATTTCAGACAAAAAGATCATGCTGTACCATTGAGTGGTTGTTATATTTGAGCATTTTAATGATGTTAAACTGAATTAATTAAAACTAGCTAGGACTGAATATCAAAGTTTTGTCTTTTCAAATTCAACTTTTTTTTTTTACACATAATCAAACAGGTACAATCAGGGAAATGTATGGTTTCCAGTTAAGATGTATTTCCAGTTTGTCGGTCCATCTTTAGTCCAGTTGTTTATTTAGTGTTTTTCTGCATGTCATAATGTCAAAATTCAGGCCCTGTCCATCTTGTGATATTAGGCAGTCCGAAAAACATATAGTGCCTGTTATGGAAGTCTGTCCATAAACAAACAAATGAAAGAAAAGGAGGCATCGTTTGATAACCAGTGGGCAGAAGGAATCCTCAGAAACCGAAACCATGCGCATATAATTTATTTTGCCCGTATTGCAGGAGGTAAGAATGCTCATATTGCATATTTGGCATTAATGGAAAGTTGTTATTTCACCATCCTGTATATCATAGACTAGGCACAACATGATCTGGCCTTCATTGTCTCCAGTCATATTATCTTTTATATTACTTTGTCAAATATTTGTAAGAATGATGCCAATGAAAGAGTAAGATTCAGCAAAATAATAATGCAGCAGGGTTAACTAACGTGTGCCAACTGCTTCTGTTCTAATTGGGTAAAGAAACTTGCGGCAACAGGCTATAAGCCCATTTTATTTATTGGGAAAAAAAGGGCTTCACAGAAGTGGGAAGCAGATATAATGACCCATCTGCCCCCCACTCCTCCTACCTGCCTCTACTGGACACAGCTATGCCTCCTCTGGACCCAGCCATGCCTTATCTGGACACAGCTATGCCTCCTCTGGACACAGCTATGCCTATTCTGGACACAGCTATGTCTCCTCTGGACCCAGCTATGCCTCCTCTGGACACAGCTATGCCTCCTACAAAGTCTTCTCAGTCTTTGGGAAAGAGGAAAAGAGGGACTTTGAGTAAAGCGAGGCCAAATGTGAAGGCTAAAAGAAAGGATATGTTTTGTTTCGCATATTTATTTCTCCACAGAAATAATAATTTGACTCCCAGACAAATTTTACTTTGGCAATAATTGATAATTAATTTGATAAATACACAAATAGAAGAGCTCACAGACACATTTGAATTTTCCTCTGAGATAAATAAAGTTTCTCTTACACTTATTGGATGGCAAATCCAATGGTCTCTGGGTGAAACCACTGTTAAGTGGTATTAAAAGTATTTTAGGAAAGTTTGTTGGATCATATTTAAAGTATTACACAGGAAGTAATGTATAGAAAATAGAGTAGTGCCTGTAGACTTAAGGCCCCCAAGACTCGAGTTAAGAACAGGAGAAAGTCTTTGTTTACCTCACCCACCGTGTTCTATAAGTTTTACATTCCAAAGGAAAACACTACCTTTCTCCAACCAGATAATAAAATGTTTATATAAGCTGGCTTTTTCCCTCCTTCACCCGCTCTTTGTAAATGAGGATTTTTTGATTTGTGGGCAATAAAGTGGATAAGGACCCAGCCCCGAAATTCAGACGCCTTGTCTTCAAAAGAAACTTTGAGAAGCCATCTCGAGCTGATTAAGTCCAGAATTAAGTGTCAGCTTATACCTTTGGATATCTAAACAACCTTGTTTATTAATGGGATTCAAGCCATTCTCCCTTTCTAAAATTCTCCATTCAGGACGTTTCACACGTGTAAATCACCAGAGATGTGACGCACCCCCCCGGCTCGATCCAGAAGATAACATTTCTTTAACATCTGGACTTTGTTAAGTGTCAAGAAAATAACCAGTTTCTCTTACAGGACTGTCCTAAACAGAACCCTTAAACTGTATTAAATGTTTGATTTTTGTTGTAATGATTGATTTAAAGTGATTCCACATATTGTAGATTCATTTATTGGGATACTAATCAAGGAATTACTCAGGTGTGCTACTTACTTTAATTTATATTCTTACTCTATTATTGATATTAAATATTTCTAAAATCTTTAATACTTACCAATAGTGTGCTATTGTGTTTAAATTTAAGGAACAAGTGGGGAGGTTGAATAATTGTATCTGCCAGTAAACAATATGTGAGATGTTATATTTAAGGAAAGTCCCAGAGCGCAGGACCTGTAACTGCAGCTGGCACGATTCCTGCAACTTCAGCATTTGTCAGACACAACTTATGCATAGAAAGGGGAGGAGCTATAATATTTAAAGGTCCAGTGGATGAGTTAGTAGAGAGTTCTGGCTGTAGCAGGCAGCCAGACTTCATGCTTCTGTATTCGTGAGGGAGAGGTAACCGGACCCAGAGCTCTGTATGCACATTTCTAATATTCTGTAATTGAATAAATAATTGAAATAGGAGAGAAGTAGTTTGTCTTCACTGGCCTGCAGTCCACTCTAAAGGAGAAGAGAAAACCCATGGAAACAGAAGATATTTTATCATTACTCTAAGTTTGAAGGAAAGGAGTACCCACTTAATTCGGGTGTGTGGGAAATCAGTACCTGCTCGATTAGGGTGTATGGGAAATTAGTATGCATTCTTAATGTTGGAAAGTAATACTTTTGAGGGGTTTTTCTTTCTTCATGCCTCAGGTAGATTGGATGTTGGAATTTATTACTGCAGCATCATGCAGTGAGAATGAGAGCAACGACATCTAGCATTGCGATTTGATATGATTTTTTTGACACCAATGCCATTATCGATTCTGCTTATTAGTCCGAATCTCAATCAATTCCTCATCTATTCCTGATAAATTGTCTGTGTGGTGTTTAGTCTCTCAACGCTACTGTTTTATCATCTTCACTATTTACCAATGACCTTACATGCTGATGAAAATATAAGACAACTTCTGGATAAGAAAAGGGTTCAGAGCCCAAATTAAACTGTATTAATGAATTAATTAATTTGCCTATTTGATAATGTCAAATTGAGGGAGAGGAGAAGATTTGTTCTGTTATTAGCGTTATATCTCCAACGGTGGAAAAAAGCCTCACTCCAGGGCTCCAGGGAAAGCCATCGTTGTAGAAGATGCTGAACCTGCTCAGCAGGGTTTCTGAGGTGAAACCGATAAAGCTCTGACTTTTTTTCTTCACCTCAAAATTGGTTTAAGTTGGTTTAGTGATGCAGTGTGTGCTGGTCAGCAGGTCTCATCTCATTTGTTACTGCTGGAGTTTGCTGCGCCACTCCACTAATGTTAGTCTGTGTGACAGTATAGAAAGTTCATAATACTTCACGCTCATCTTGCAAAAGTAATTATTTAATCATACTTGCCACCACTATCTTTTTTGAAGATAAATGACAAGATAGCTGAAGAAATATACCCCCACAGTTGCCTTCCACCTTTTTCATTAAGTCAACAACTCAGCCTTGGGCATCAAAGAGAAATCGATAAGCTCGAGGCATTTGATACCAATGGATCAGACAATAAAAAACAGTTCTCAACTGGAAACAATTCTTGGTTCCCATCCATAGTGACAGCAGTGATAATAAAATTCACAAGAAGGGCATTGATTTTGATGAGGAAGATCATGGCTGTGTTTGAATGTCCACCCTACTCTCTAACCCCTCGTTCACTGCATAGTGCACTCATTCTCTCGGCGATTCGAATACGAACCTGCCTATTTTTTCCTCGCCGCAGACCATGTGACTACCAGCCATCACCACAGCAACCACAACGTGCATCAAGATGTCATTCCAAATCCAATTCATAGCTGTGTGTAAATTTTTTATTTTTATTCCTTATGTTGTATTTTTTTCTTTGTTGCATGTCTAATAAACAAAAAATGTTGTTTCGCCTCCTTGCGCCATGTTGAGCTTCTGCCTGCAATGCATTGTGGTCTATATTGACCTGTCTAGTGACCACTGAATCTCACTACTTGTCAAGAAGCATTTTGGGTCATTTTGAGTGCACTACTTTTCTCTCTCTGGAAATTCAGACACCCCTACAAAATTGTGTGACCCCTATAGGGCACTATATAGGGAGTAGGGTGCACATTTGGACACAGCCATGGACAGTGTGGAAGAGGAAAGCAGTGATAAAGAGGAGAACATTGGTGGTTTTACTTTTGACCCTAACCTTAAAAAGTTGTTCTTTATTTCCACTGCTACAGTGTTATAGAACTCTCTAAAATAAACCCTCTTAAACATTCATTGGAAAATCATATCATGTTTTTTTGGTTTTTTTTCCAACAGTGCCATGGCTGATTCATCACCTTCCTGTGGTTCAGCCAACTAGCTTCCATCATTCCTTCCAAGCAGACTGCAGCATATAATAAAATAAAACATTGTTGTGGTGTTTATGTGCCTAACTTCACTAGCTATATTATTATATTAGTTCAACTTTTATTTATTACTTTTATAGTCATTTGACTGGATTAAATAATTATAGTGCCTTATTTAACATTTTTGTTTAAAAATTTTATAATGAGGTAGATGTATGTGTATTGGAGTATGTATTAAATATAATGCACGTTTGTTAAATATATGATGACAATGCTCACCTGTGACATTTTTCTTTGTCGTGAATTTTCCTATAATTGCATAATAAATGATAATTTCAAATCACATTACTACTTGAGCATGTACATAGAATGTGTTTGAATGAGAACAATAACAATTAATCTGAATGGGTTAGAATTTTAGTTATTTGATATGTTACTTTGATTTATGTTTATGATTTAACAGAATTAATTATATATCAATTTACGTTTGTTGTAAAGTGGCACAGTTCAAATGTTGAAACTGACTGCTTGCTTGAAGTGAAGGGTTAGGGTTATCCGTCTCCGTCTGTGAACTCATCTCTTTTACGAGGGAACTTGCAGCCACCACCGAACCTGTGTTACATTATAATAACAAAGTCACGACCCTTCCGGTCAGAGCATCTACTCGCCGTCTTTCTAGTCCAGTCGTTCTCATAAAAAGAATTTAAAAAATAACCATTTGCTTTACTTCAACAAATGTCTCCATGCTACTCCTGCTACAACAAAGAGCTCATTGACACCCCAAATGCTTCTTGTATCGTCAATTTCAGACTATGTGGGAGTTCAATGTAAATCTTCGGGTTACTCAACTCATCAAAAAACGGGTACCTAATGAGTCGGCATGTGACGCTAAGGGACCCTGACCATTCGTCAGACGCGTTGACGCGTTGGGAGAGAGAACGTGTTGCTTTTATAAAGTATTTTCATAAGGCCACGCAAAGGAAAATAGAATGAAAGAGATGACTGCAGTAGGACTGTGTGTCCCACAGGACTGGGGGCAGTTATGCATGCTGGTGGCATTTGTGTATGGTTTAAACACCATATGTGTGTGAGTGTGTGTGGCTTGTGTGCATGTAGTGTGTATTTGTCTGCATAAGTGTAAGCAAATTTCAGTGTCAGCATTGCTGTGTGTTTGTGTTCAAAATGTGAAATATGTGCGCATGCATGTGTGTGAAGGTCAGCGTGTGTGCATGTGTGTGTATGTTTGTCATTGTGCTCATGTGATGCACTCTGTAAATAGCAGTGGGCCACAAAAGACAGCAGACACCAGCGGCTGCTCCCTGTGGTATGATATCACACACTCACACACACTAAAACACACACTATTCCCTATCTGAGAATGATAATGCAACTACCAGATGAAGGGTGAGCTACAGATAATTGTGGTGAACACCTTAGAGGTAAAAAGAACAAGAAAATACAAAAGAATTTCAGGAAAAAGTAAGAGAATAAAGATTTCAGAGCAGAATTGTAATGAAGGAGAAGCTTTTGCGTTCTCCTAGCTGAAAGAAGGTGGAAGACGAGAATAGATCTGCTCCCTGAATCATTTATCACCTATATTAACTGCTATCTCTGCCCAACGCAGGAAACCTGCCAACAGCATGTGAAGCAGGTGCTGTCAGTGGACATTTCACTCTTTCTGCAGCACTTTCAAACACAGCGTGTGAATCTCCAAACAAGAAACTGCTTCTCACGATAACCAGATCTGATGTCTACAGTACAGTATGAATGATTTTGTTGATGCCGACAGAGCTGTAGGATACCACGAGTCATCAGTGGATTATTTAATATGTTGCCCTAGTTTTAGTCTGTTAGGCAAAATAATGAGAAAATGTTTTTATGATGATAATAATTCCCCTCTCAGAGCTTCAGTCACTTTTAATTAATGTTCTTCACAGGTTAATTTAGACTTTTCAACAATGACAGTAATATGTTGGTGTAGAGCAGGGTACTCCAATTCGGTCCTACGAGGGCCACAATCCAGCTGGTTTTCCATGTATCTCTGCTTCAACACACCTGCATCAAATTAAATGGATCTAACAGCGAATTAAGTTCTGCAAAAAGACACATTAATTTGAGTCACATGAAAACATGATAAACTGGATTGCGGCCCTCGCACGACTGAATTGGAGAACCCTGATGTAGAGTCTGATGTTATCCAGCTCAAGGTAATCTTAACAGTTGATTAAAGGCAACTGGACTTCTTTTTATTGGTTCTTGAAGATGTTTCACATCTAATCTAAAAGGCTTCTCCAATTTTAACCAGATGGCGAGGAGTTTTTACTTATAAGCTCAAAAGGAGCATGTGTTAAGGGTTGTTTTAGGTCACACGGTGTCACTGACCCACCTGACCGTTGTACAGGTCATTCAATTTATTGTCACCTGTGAATTTACCTGCGTGAACAAACGTTATTTGGTCACTAAGCCCAATGTGAAATGGTTGTAAATGGCTGCTGTTGTGTTTGGGGAACAACCTTTGACTTTCTTAGATATGGTCAGGGATTTTCTGCAAACACAACATCCCGGAACATTTCAAACCACAATACACACCCAGACAGAAGCTGGTTTACCCAAAGGACAAAACACCCAAACACAAGCTGAGTGGTGTTGTGTATTCAGTGTATTCAGGAGTGCTCAGACTACATAGGAGAAGCCAAACAACCACTTCATAAACACATGGCACAACAAAGGAGAGCAACTCTACAGGTTAAGATTCTGTGGTCCACCTGCATTTCAAGGATAAAGAACACTCATTTGAGAACAATGATGTCCTTAAAAAAATAGATAGATTGTTTGAGAGAGATGTCAAACTGGAAAGATCAACTCTGAACAGAGCAGACAGTCTCAGGAATCACATTCCCTGCACCTTATTCACAACAATTCAAATGTTTGGTCAGACAGGTAAACAACTCACAGGTGACAGTGACTTGAAAAACCCACACCGTGGTCAGGTGAGTCAGTGGCACTATGTGACCTAAGAAATTTCAACGTATGAATTTTCCTTTTACGCCCAAAAGCTAAAATTCTCCACTAAGTAGAACTAAAGAGGTCTTTTGGATGAGAGGTGAAACATCCTCAAAAACCAAGAAACAGAAGTCCAGTTGCCTTTATTCAGGCTCTGACAGGCACATTTCATGGATGAGACTTGTCATCTGAATGAGATTGTTTCATGTAGTTTATTATTATCAATGCACAGAAAAAAGGTTTCATTTTTGTATCCAAAGTCACATTTCACAACAAAAATGTGCTCTTTTTGGTAGAGAAATACTTAAAGTAAAAACAGTGGATCTCGGTGTTATTTTAAAGTTGCAAAACTGATAGGTAAGCATACATATAAGCATAATGTCCTTCATTAGAAGTAAATGTTAATAAATTTTCAGTGATGAAACTTCAATTTCCTTCATCTGATCTTGTAAAATCCTTTGAAATAAGTAAGTTAATTTCTTTTACAATGAATTGTGGCACGACCAAAACAAAACACATCCCCAGTTGACTTTCTGGTTTTGTGTCACGGTCCTCAGGTTCATCAGCATATTTGCAGTTGCTGATCCTGCTGGCTGTTCTGTCAGACATAAACTTGCTGTCAGACTTGCATTGCTCTGTCACAGGTTTGCCTGAGGTGATGCCTGCAAGCTCTCACCTGCATGGCTGTTGCATTTACCTCTCTGCTGGGCTTACACTGGCAAAAGAAAAAAAAAAAAGATCAAGAAAAAAGTGTGAATATTTTACCTCAACTTGTTTTTCAACTTATATTGTGATGTTATGCAAGATAACTGGCTTTCTTGCATATCGTCACCTTTCTAAAATAATGGCATAACTAATTTGTTTAAAATTGGTGACATTATTGGAGGTGGCCAGCATCACAAAAAGATTGGTTAGGCAAAAAAATAAAAAAATAAAAAAATGACTTAGGTCATTATTTTAGGAAGGTAATGTTATGTTAATCATGTCTTTTGACTGCCTTGGCATTAATACATGTAATAAATCCAAGCAATTATGTTTACATTTGTTACTTTGTGTCCTTATTAGGAGTTCTGGTGGTCATTTTGAAGGTTTAAGAAAGGTTTTGATGTGTTATGCGAGGACTGAGCATGAAAGTCAACACCCTCACATCTTCTTGCTCCAAAAGTAAAAGAGTGCCCTGATCGTAAACCGTAATGCCAGCTTCAAGCCGGAGTCAGTAGCTACAAAGTAAGGTCAGCTCACGATATCCTTCTCAATATACTGTATACTTAATTGTTCAAACCCAAGATGGGGTCAAGAGGCCGGTCACAGCTTGAACATGAAGAGGCTCTCACTCTGTCTGTGAACCGGTTTGCCCTTTAACCTTTCAACTTCCACAAATATCAGTCATTACGTTCCTGTAAATCTGTCTTCATATGAAACTCAACATAATTTTTGGGATTAACAAAGTAGGAAGTCAAACTTTTTCCCAAATTTAGCCTTGCCCTACTTTCTTGCCCTACATTCTTGTAGCCAGTAAAACCAATATAACGTTTACTGTTTACTGGCCCATCCTGCATTGCTGACCTTCTCTTTCCAGACATGCCTGTTTACGCTTTAGACCTGCTGACCAGTTGTTGCTGACTGTCCACAGAATCCGTCTCCAAAAGGAAGCAAGCAGGAGGCGGCCAAATTTCAGAAATAGCCTCTCAGAACCTCTTCTGGCTCTCATTTGAAGTTATTTTGAACTGACTTTGTGCATGTGTGGTTACAGATCAATAAGTGAGAGGTCATACGCTCCAGTGCTCATAGACCGGAGTCTAAACATATAGCATGCCTATGTGCTGTTGACGGCTTTCTTAGCGTCTCCACACACACGCCTCCCATGAAGAGAACAAACTCTATACTGATTCCCATGTCACACCCATCATGTGACCTTGGCCTTGACAGGCTGCTGCGAGCACACCTGTCAATCTATGGGGGTGCATTTCATTTGTGGTTCTCAGCTGACAGCTGGCCAGGTTGAGCTGCACCTCCTGCCCTTTATGCCTCCGTGTGATTTTTAGAAACCTGATCCTGTTGTACAAATTATAAATTATCTGTTTAACCTTTGTTGCTTTACACTAATAATGAATGGCAGTTATTAATAATCATAAACACAGTAATAGGCAATACAACCTTTTTCAGCGGCTTCTTTGATCTGAAAAGTCAATTAGGGAGCTATTCAGATGTCCGTGATGTTATGTTAATCAGCTTGTACCAGAATCCTCTTCTTTATTTCATTTGCAATATTTTTGAAATGAAAAGTAGAAAAGCTTGCAAATAACACCAAACTCTTACCAGCAGTTAATGAAAGAAAGAAATGAATTTATAATTCTCCACCAGTTTTTTGTCCAAAGCTTTATTAGACCACAAATAATATCTCTTGAGATCTTGCCTCTATACACAAAACTAACTTTCTGGGAAATTACTTAAAATACATGAATAAAGGATGGTAAACTTTATCAGAGGAAATCTAACTTCTTATTTATGTTTTCTTTGATTTGATTCTTTTTTACCAGTTTTCTTGGAAATCCTGAGTTCCTATTGTGTTTTTTTATATAGTTCAGTATCAATGGATACATATGAGTACAACACCAGATCCTGCCAATACCAGGGAAAGTGGCCCATATGACCCATATTGCATGGTTAATAGTTTTTGTTCTTGTTGTCTTGTGTTTGGTTTTTGGCTATGTTCTGGTTTTTGTCATGTTTAGTTCTGTCATGATCATAGTTTAGGTTTTTGGTTTTGTCATGTTTAGTTCAGTGTCCTGTTTTGTAGTTTTCCCTCGTGTGCTCCTCATGTTTTCTGTTTGTGGCTTGTTAGTTCACCTGGTTTGATTACTCGTGTCTTTGTCAGATCCTTGTGGTTTAATCTCTGTAATGTGTGGTTTTGTCCTGTTCCTGAGTTTCCAGGAATAAACCTTTTACCTGCACCGTTCTGCCTCCTGCCTCATCTGCCTGCATTTGGGTCCTCACCCCCGCCACACGTGACACCATATGGCTGGATTTCATGTGATGTCACATTCACCTTGTAAATTGTGGGTAGCATAAATGTCCACCTAGCTCATTGCAGACCAGAGTATGTGTGGCCAATGTGCTCTTGATCACCGAAAAATACCTTACGCTTGTGTTATTTTTGCTATTCCAATCATCCAAATTGTAAAGCGAACAAGGTTACTACTGGGATCCTTGTAAAGTTTAAAAACAAATTAATTAAAAAAATATATAAATAGGGAGAGCGAGCTATGGACTTCGGGAAAATACATCAAGACAAGTGGTTTGCAAAGCTTTCGCTGGGATCTAAGGAAGCTGAATCAAAGCATGCCAGAGTTTGCAGTGATTGCTTTGTTAAAGGCTTGTAAATCGCTTTGTTTCAGTTGGTTAGTTATTGTCTGTGTGTTTTTTCCAGGATTATGGTTGCTAGGCAACATCAATAGAGCTCATTTTAACTTGAGCTAATGTTTTTGCTTCATTTACCAGTATACCCTGGCAATCTTTAGGATGACAACATTACAGACTGGGTTTTCATAAAGAATCTAGGACATCATTAAGTGTGTCCCAATTCAGGATCTGCACACTTCGAAGATTCGTCGGCTACATACGTCATCGTGGTGCGCCAAGCACTGTACCATTTTGAAGGAGCCTCTGAATCCACGCAACAAAACAGCACTTCATTTGGCCCCAAGCAAAGGCTGGTAGTGATGCATCCTTCACTGCCTCTTTTCTCCCAGAATTCAAGAAGGTGATCAACCAATTTTTTAGGAGTTAATGAAGTGTCTACCAGCTGGAAAACAACAAAGCATCTGTTTTTTTTATCCGGTTGGTGTTAACGTTCACTAAAGTGTGTTGTGATCTGCAAACTTAGTAGTTTCCAAGGTTTAAGTGGTTCAACGTTTTATGTTGCTGCTATGGGAAATTCTTGCTGGCTAGAAAGGCTTTCCCATTTCCCAACATTAAGCGGACTTCGGAGTGTGCAGACTACGTAGGACACCCCATAGCCTACGTAGTCTGCACACTCCAAAGTGTGCAAATCCTGAATTGGGACCTACCTATAGAATAAACAGCTGGCTAAGGTTTGTTTACACCAAACACACATAGCAACAACACTATAAAAACACCAAAATAAGGATGCATGATTTGTCATAAAGCGTATTAATACCAACTGTTTTTGCCCATTCGCACATGAACAAGTTATAAAATCTCTAACTTTTCATGCTCTGTTTAAGTAGAATCTCTTTCAGAATATTAGATTGAGATTTCGAAGAACTGAACTGATGGGTATTTATCCATTTCAAAGCTTAAATCATTTTTAGATAACATAACGATCCATAATATGACATACCTACCCTGTGTAAGATATGTAGCATCTACACTGTGAAAAAGTTTTGTATGTGTAGTCTGAGGTTGGATTTTTGGGTTTGCTAATGTGAGGTTTCTGGCTAATTACTACATGATGCCTCAGATGTAATAATGCACTTAAAGTTATTGAGTGTAATTTGTTATTATATCTGTTATATCCAATCTATTATTGGGTTTCCACCATAGAGCAAAGTTTTGCCACCTAAATGAGTCACACCCCACAGTAGAGAAACAGGCAGCTATGAACAGAGCTGTAAGGATTTATCCCTGAAAAATGAGCTGTTGTACTGTATTTCAGAGATATTTTGATTAAAGCATGTAAGACATTTTAGTCCTCAGGATATTATATTAGCTTCTAAAAAAAGGGGGGCTAATTTTTTTCTATTTGAAGTTCAGAGAACACAAAAACCTAAACATTATCACCATCATCATCCTTTGAGGTACTGCAAAAATAAACTATGCTGATGTCAGTACTCTAAACCACATATAAAATCCTCTACGTGCGTGTGTGTGTGTTATAAACCCTGCATTCCTGATGAAGTGTGTGCTAACTCGACTTACAGCTGTACTCGTTGAATTTTGCTGCAGTACTACCGCACGCATGCAGAAATACACACATAGACATGCACAGTGCTGTTTTGAGTCCTCTCTGGTCTCCAGAGTGTTTATATTTCTGACATGAAAAGCACGAAGGCCACTGAACTGAATGGTTGGAACAGTGAATCACACATAAAAAGACACTGATTTATTTATGTTCACTTGTAGTGCTAAGATGTTTGGCCCATTACTATACTTTGGTAAATAAAATAGAGGATTAAGGTATGCAAATGAATAATACAAATTAATCCATTCATTTTCCATACCAACTTAATCCAATTCAGGGTCACTGAAGCCTATTTCAGCAGCTATCAGGCAATGGGCAGGGCACACACTGGACATGTCACCAGTCCATCATAGGATGATGAAGGCAAATTACCATTTATAGTCAGTTTAGAATCACCAGTAACCAAACATGCCAGAGTCCGAATACAAATTCAGTACGTAAAAAATATATTAAAACTCCTTTTTTAAAATGCAATATGTGTATTTATGTGCTTAGCTTTAGGTCAAACAAAGTAAGCAATTTATTTGAGTTACTTTGATTTGAATAGGTAGATTATTCAGTTACAAATTATTTTTTGGGGATTAAACATTCTAGGATGAAAGTCAAGTCTGAGGAGGACTCAAAAGGGTGGATTGCTCCCTTTGGGTTGGGAATGAGTCTTTGTGTCATGCAGAGGAGATTCAGTATCTTGGGATCTTTTTCGCGAGTGATGGTAGGATGGAGTGAGAAAACATGGACAGATGGACTGAGGCTTTGTCAGCAGTAATGACAGCTTCACTCTTATCTCCATGTTCCAACCACAAGAACTGATGAAAAAATTTGCAAACACAAGTGGCCAAAATCTGTCTGGCTCAGCCTAGAGATAGGAGGAGGTTCTTCTTTTTTTATAAAAGGAATCCTCTGAGGTGGTTTAGGCCTCTAATTAGGATTCCTTCCTCTGGTAGTTTTTCAGCCATGTCCTACTGGGAGGAGACCCTGAGGCAGACCCAAGAGTCGTTGGAGGGGTTGTCCTGAATCTATCCCCAACCACCCAACCTCAGGTAAGTAAGAGAAAATTAATGGATGGATGGGTGGGTTTAAAAAGCTTTTGCTGACTCACTATTTGACACTATTTGTCAAATAGTGTCAAATTTGTCACTATTTGACACCATTTTGTCACTATTTGTTTATTAATTAACCGTTTATTGATAAACCTGGCTGGGCACAGGCACGGTGCCAGTTCCTGAACCAAAGTTGGAACCAGCTGGTGTATCCTGACCAAAAAAAAGTTGGATCAGAACCTGAAAAGTTCTTTCCTAACAAGTACCAAAAAATACTTAGATTTTAATGTAATAAAAAAAAAAAAAAAGAACTAACGCCGGAGCAATACTGGTTGTCAGTGTTCATAATTGTTGTTTTTGCACGCCGTTTCAATAAAGTTAAAAAACACTCATACAAACAAGTGCCAGACCAAATATGTAATAAAATTCAGACTGTAAAGAAGGCAGACCATGACAGTAAAACAAACAAACAAATAAAAGACTGGACGTAGTTGTACATCTTTATCTTTAGAGCTGTTGGTCGGACGCCACAGCAGCCACGATAGGGAACCGCCTCCCTCCCCCGTATTTTCCCCAAATGACGACAATAAAATTACTACAAAACACATGTTGAAAAAAAAGTTCAGACAGGCTAATTTACCTCGAACAATTTAGGAATAATTAATTTTTCATAAAACCTGAATGTCACTGTGTTGTGTTACCTGGCAACCAGTTTAAATTTTGTTCAGCGATATCTGTAAGCTTGTGTGATGACATTTTAACATCTCATTAAATTTGCTGGTAGAGCCCTCCCACTTTGGTTCTAGTTAAACTGGTGTAAACAGGCTTGCAAGAAAGCACAGAGGTTCTTCAAAATCCATGCCAGGGCCAGAAAGTGTTTTAAGAGCTGCGACCCTTAATTTTGCAGTAACGAAATTTGTTTTGTGCCCAAGAATCTCAATATAAAAGATGAAAAACTTTAACAATCTCTACCATATTCTCATAGATTGTACAATTTTTCAAAGAGCCACCACTTTTGTTCCATTGGATAACATTTATGCTAGTAATAAACATAAATTTCCATCAGTATTTGATGCATCCATAGCAACTCTCCTTTACCTCATTCATGATCTTTTCCACTGCATTACTATGTTTTATTAAATAAAATTTTAAACCTGTCTACAAGTTGCTATGAATCTTGAGCTGTAAAGGCTCTCTGCACTATTCAGATGGTAGTTTTGCATATCTATCCTTTCATATCTTGTCTGCAGTGGAACAGTTACTCACATGGTTAAGGAGAACTTAGCTGTAAATCTCAACAGCCCTCCCCCACTTTCTCACCTGCTTTTTCCTTTGTTGCTCCCCATACTCCCAATTCAGACTGACAGCAACAAATAGAGATGAACAGTAGCACCAAATTCAATTCATTCTCTGTGCTGAGAAAGCTTTTCCCACTTAAAGATGACATACTGTTTCACCAAATATTATGCAGAAAACGAAACCTAAATAGAAAACTAACTAAAAAGAGAGATTTTTTTCTCAAATAATCTGAATGTATGTGCTGTTATGTGCAATAGCTGTGGTGACTTTTGCACACCCTTGATAATAATATAGGTATATAAATAAAAAAAAGGTACCGTCTGATCACATTTTGCCTGCTAGTTCTTCCTCTGCGGGAGTGTAAAAGCATTCTTATGCCAGCTGGGATATGAAATCCTTCCAGCAGAGTGGCCCAGGATGTCCTTCCAGTTTGACGTGACAAGAATAGAGCACCTCCACTGAGATACATCTAGGAGACATCAAGATTCAATGCATAAAGCTCCTTGACTGCTTCCTCATTCTTTCCCCTGCAGGTAATCTCAAATAAGTCTGGTCTCACAGTGGTATGGGAAATAAGCATGACTTCTTAACACCATATAATGCAGTGGAGGCATGCAAATGTAACGTGGCACCAAAATCATCAAATGGACACAAGTCATTCCATTAAAGCAGTGCTCATTTCAAGTCTTCCTGTCTTGGTTTCCAGGGTGACGAGTCCCAGCCCTGTTGCTGTGGGAAGGCCAGAGATTTTTTTGATTGAGAGCAATGCGTCCCAACCTGGTGTCCTCACTCCCATAAGAGAGGGTGTCTAGGAGTTCAGGAGATGCCCAGGGTTTCCACATCACAGAACGTAACTAAGTTAAATTTACACAACAAACTTTCTGTATCTTCAAAAGACTGTCAGGATAAATTGCAAGAAAACCTTTTGTTTAAAATGCATGTTCAATAGAAATGCAAGAAATAAAATCGTTATTAAAAGGGAGCATCTTTTCTATTAAAATGCTCTAACCTTCTAACTAATAAGATTAAGGATCCTGTATCACACATCATGCAGGGAAAAGGTGCTCTTCATGTTCAGAGTGAAGCGCAGAGTTTGGTTCTGCTTTCGACCCATCTAAGCAGTGGGCTGCCATGTTTCGATAACCAGGGAGCAAGGTGGTGGGGATTGGGGGGGGGGGGGGGGGGGGGGGGGGGTGGGGCGGGCCCCCTAGGGGGAGGGAACCATTTTTCCCCCAAAAC
>JBAMHW010000007.1:8722373-8752319 GCA_037177495.1 Rhadinocentrus ornatus | reverse complement strand
CCCCCCCCCCCCCCCCCCCCCCCCCCCCCCCCCCCCCCCCCCCCTCTCTCCCCCCCCCCTCCCCCCTCCTCCGGCCAAGTCCCATCCGGGGACGTGGACAATGGTTCTCCAGACACAAGCCCACTTCTGTAACCACTAAGCTACCATTCTCCTTTTATCATGAGTGTAAACCACGAGTGTGGTCCCAATACATTTTCATTATTGAGGACAAGAAATATTTAGAGGAGAATATTTAAAAAACAATGCTTTGCAAAATAAAATGACACATGAATTGTCCCCCCATTCACAATTACAGTATGTAGCTGGAAGCAGCTTTCAGCTACTATTTTAAAACATTGGTTTATAAATTCAAACCTTTATTTCCTCTTTTCAATGACATATTTATATATCAGTTAATTTTTGTCTGTGGGATAAAAACAAAAATTTTCCCACGATTGAGGAACCTTCTTTTTATTTTTGACCTATAAATCATGATTTAACTTCTTTCCCATGTGACTTCACATGGACATGAGAGGAAGAATGCTCCATACAGCCAAGAGAATTAAACTGGGCTGGATGGAAGACTTCTTGGGATTTCACCACACATCTAATCAGCAGCCAGTCAGCTTGGTTGCTTTTGATCAGAGTCCCATGTTATTTATATTGTACCCATTCACACCTGCTGCATAATTACCCCTTTGCTTTAATCTCTCCAGCTCCTCTTCATCTCTTCTGCATTTGTGTCCTTATACCTTTATCTCCTATAGTTTTTCTGCACCCCCTGTGGAGAGAGAATTATTCAGCTCCTGTATGGTAACCATGAACTCCTTTGCTGCACCTCCCCCTTTACACTGCAGAACCCACAGGTAAACAGAAACATGCAGTGGGTACAAAGTCATTTTAACACACAACACATTCGTGCTTATAAAAAAAGCCATATATCATTTACTCTCACTCATCCACACATGGGCTAACCAGCACATTCACACTCAGTTTTTCCCATAAGAAGAGGGCAATCTATTATTGAGTAGATGGCTGTCATTTGAGGGCTTTGAGGTCACTAGCATCAATATCTCTGCTGGTAGCTGCTAGGCTACCAGCACATGCAACACGCACAGTTCACATGCATCTGATCTTGTGGTGGAAACTCAGCACAAGCAAATCTTTATCTAAATAATACTCTGGAATCAAGGCTTCCGCATGCTGTGAAAGATTTTGAGATGATAGTGTTGTTGACCAAAGACATATAAAAGCCTGTAGATCTTTTACTCTCTAAGCTGATCTCATAAAAAAGGTGCAAGTATTTAATGCTCAGACACTTTACATAGAATAAGTACTGTTTTTTCCAGACTATAAGCCGCTACTTTTTTCCCACGCTTTGAACCATGCGGCTTACACAGAGATGCGGCTTTTCTATGAATTTTTTTCAGCCCTCAGGGGGGCGCTCTAGCAGGAAGTGCAAAAACGAGACAGGCTGTTCTGTTTGATCAGCACTTTTACTGCAGTGTTACAGGCACTGTTCGGAAACAATCAGTCGGGTTTATGAATTAACACTTAAGGTATAATATCTTTCTATGTAAATATCTTATTTCTCAGCCTGGATACCGGCGGCTTATAGTCCGGTGCGGCTTTTATGTGACAAAATATAGATTTCTTTTAAATTTTAGTGGGTGCGGCTTATATTTAGGTGCGCTCTATATTCCTGAAAATAGGGTAGGTATTTTTTTATATTCTGCAGGTAATGAGGGGAAAATGGTCTGTAGAAGGAAGTCATCTTAATTTAATCTTGATTTTTTGGCAGAATTTGTGAAATGTTGCGGGAAAAGTATGGGTTTGTAGTTGGTTGTTGTTTTGTTTGTTTTTTGCTAAACTACCTGAAATTGTATTTAAAAAATAATTTATTAAAATGTAACTTCCGATAATTCAACATTATTTATTAAAATAAGCACACTAGGGGAGTATTGTACCTTTTGCCAAAATGCTCTTGAAGTTGCAATCTATTGTTCAAACAGCAGACGCAAAAACGGATAAGAAATGAAAAATATTCTGACTCTTTCAGCGTTTGCAACAGACCTGGATGTCAGACTCCGTCATGGTGATGTTTGACTAGTTCAGACAGTCTCTGTCTTCTTGATGACTTTTGTTGGTGTTCCATCACGAGGTTACACGAAAACGTGTTACCTCCACTTTCATGCAGAACACTGGGAAAGTGTCAACTTCCCAGATTTTAGGAGGCAAATATGGCACATTTCTCACCCATCTGCATGTTTCTAATGAAAAAGAAGAAAAGTTGGCGTGTCTGTAGCTGCGGCCTTCTCTGCCTCTTTCTGTCTGGAAGCATTGCCGTTCCTACGGTGGGATGTCTTGGATCTTTTCTCCGTGGTGGCTGCTGGTCGCCCTGGGCTTTAGGCAGTTGCAACTCATATCTAATGCTTAGTACACACACCTACACCGCTGCACATATGAGGACACACTCCCACACATACATACTTGTTGCTGTTGTGTTTGTTGCTGTTCATGGTTTTTAGTTTTTCTTCTCACAGGTGTCCCCATAGATTGTCTGTTGTGTTTTCTTAGAAGGCTTTAGGATGTTTACTGTTTCTTTACATGTGCAACAGCTGTTTAGTTTCTCTGTCTAGGTTTGATTGTTTTCTACCTTTTGTTTTTGTAGTGGAAAAGGTTTCCTCCGACTTTATTGTCAGAGGGTATTTTTAGGTTGTATTGTGGTTTGTGTTTGTTTTGTTTTTTTGCATGTGCTAACCCTCTGTTGTGTTTAAGGTTGTAACTCCCAGTAGGACCATCCATTTGCTGCTTGGGATACTGTAAAGAGGACCTAACTGTCATTATTATTATTATTTTTTTTATTATTGTGATGTATACTTTTACTAATTGTTTGTGAATAGAAAAAGTGCTTATAATTAGTGAATCCGTCTGCCCTGGTGCATCTTTCAAACCTCTGTTTATGTTTATTTTACTGGAAAAGTATCCAGCTGGCCTCGTCGTTTCCTTTTGGACTTAAATCTAACCGCCACGGCCTTACACTCGCCATATTTTATTCTCCCTTTTTCTATCTTTTTTCTTCCTATTTCTCCTCTATCCACCGTTCCTTCTGCTATTTTCCCAGTCCGGTTAAGTGGTTATAAGCAAAAACATATTTTAAAAATAATAATAAACAACATTTAAGATTCAAGAGGAGCCCCATATCCAAAAGGCTCCTCCTGCAGTCATGATGCTGGACAGGACATCCCTAAACTGCGATACTGTGCTATTTGGCAGCAGTCCTTCCTACACTGACATGAGGGTGGTCCAGTTCAAAGTCAGCACTTTAGTGTCATGATCTATAGGTTCTAGTTCTGTTATTTGTTTAGTTTCTTTTGGTTTTCTATTTCAAGTCTTGCGTTTGTGTTTTCTAGTCTTCAGCTTGGCTTCCTTGTGCTTAGATTTAGGTTTTTGCGCTTGTAATTTATTTTGTTCTACTGTGTACTTTTTGGTCCAGAATATAATGTTAGTCTTGCTTTTTATCTCGTTTTCTGAAAGTTTCTCCTTCATGTATTCTGTATTTACTTCCTGTTCTCTCGTTTCACCTGGGGGGTATTTCACGAAGCTGGATTAGGGGAAAGCCGGGTTTATTTTGATTAGTCTGGCTCATTTAGGCCAAAGTTCCATTCCATCAACGTGGTTTATTTGAATGCCTGCTGAGTAATCAGGGGGCAGGCTAACTTTCAATCTTAGCCTGGCTGTGTCTCAAAGGTCTGATACAGACTCCCAAAAGAAAGTTCCACCTGCTAGAATGCTGCGCTCCTGCCACTCATTCTTGTATAAAAGTAACAAAAAAACAAAACAAAACAAAAAAAAAACACACTTGGCATACCACTACTTTGACTGTCTTGAAAAATCAATAAATTTGTCACTAAAGAAACGCAACTATACAAATACTGAACATGAAATTAAATTAAAAAGAACATGGTTTTCATTAAAACTGATACCCTATTAACTCCCTCCCCAATTTCAGGAACATCCGAGCCACACTGCCTCTGGTTGGCTAAGTCTAGGGCATTTAAAGAGAGAGTTAAAGAAAGAGAAAGCTAATCTAAAGAGATAGACGGAGAAAGATGTAGAGACAGGGTTCCTTTTTGGTTACCATAGCTTGGCCTTTTATTAATGACCCTGCAGAGGGTGCACGCTTAATTCAAAGGGCATTCAGGCCACCAGCCCCACAGGTTTTCAGGGGGAGGACCCCCACCAGTAGCAGTGGTCTCTGACATTGTCTTGCTTTGGCTGGTAAGATTGCTTCTGTTAAGATGTAACAGTGCAGAATTAAGGCAGATTTATGCTTGCGCGTCATCTGCGTCCGCGTCACCCCCGTAGGCTCTGCGTGGCTCGGCCGAGGCTCGACGCGCACCTCCTCCAGACCTAACGTGCACCACTGCTACGCAGACGGTTGACGTGGAAGTACCCCCTTGTTATTAGTCAGTTTGGGATCACGTGTTGCCGGATATCTGGATCTTGTGGCTGAATTTGTGTGGTAACCACCATTTCAAAGAACAATAACCAGTAGATCAAGTTGATGAGAGGCTGATCGAATTATTTATTCATTATCTTCCACAAACTAATAAAGACACTGAACCATACTGGAGGCCAATAGTGTTTTAAAACAGAAAATACCTACTGTACTGAAGTTAATCTTCTCTGACCTGGTGAGTTTACCGGCCGATACCACCCCTGCTGCCACCTTCAGGTTAGGAAGAGAAACTGCAACATGACACTAAAACAACGCGCACCCCGTACGCTCGGGTGCAAAAGCAAACTCACCGGTGTCAGCTACGTCGTAGCCGGCTGCATGCGGATGCCACGCAAGCATAAATCCACCTTTAATTTAGGTCGCATACACACCCGCGATAATATATTCACCAAATAAGATTTAAATGGTTATTAATATACTGAGCAGGGTACATCTTATACAGAGACAATTCAGCTGCTTTATAAGACCATCGTTAAACGATGTGCGGTCAGGAGAGGCAGTGGCGAGCTGTGCCTCCTCTGACTGCGTGATGACGCGTGCCCGTTTCTGTTCCCCAGCATATCGCCAATATGAACTTTACAGAAAGATGTGTTATACACCATGACTCTCTACAGTCTGTGTAATGTCTTTAATGTACGTGTGAGAGAATTATTCCTGCTGATCATGCAATAAAGTGCAGAAAAAAGTCAGCAGGTGAGACAGGCAGTACTCAGCCTCACCTCAAGGAGGCATAGTTGCATGCTGTTGGATGAATAGTGAAGTAAGATGCTCTTTTCGGTTCTTATAATAGTAAATCTCACTCCAGAGAAGTCAATGCTTCACCAGCCATGAGTGCCACCGCGCGTCACTTATCTCCATCAGCAATCTTTGTCCAGCTGCAGAGAAAATGACAGCCCTCGACTTGCTCACTCTATGCTTCTTACGTTCCTCAGGACCTCAATTAGATGCAGCTAAAATGTGTTGGTGGTACGACTTGAGCCTTAATTCAGAGATGGTGTTAGTTCAAGCGAGGCTTTCCCGATACCGCCTGGTTTTCTTTAGCTACGTTTGTGGAATACCCCTCTGGTCATGAGCTCCCTCAGCAAAAATACTCTTTGGTTTCCTTTGCTAATCACCATATCCTTTTCTATCCTGCTCTTGTTTGCCTTCATGTCGTCCCTGCTTTACTTTGGCAGAAGTCAGTTATTTGTTTAGTTATATTAAGTTTTAGTTCACAAACCTGTAAACTTGTTTAATAAATCCTGGTTCCTATGTCTGCCTCACTACTGCTTCGTCATGTTGTGCTTGGGTCCTTCGTCCTTGTCTCTGACTGGACTCATGACATATGTTGTCAACTGTTTTGTGAGGAAGAGCTTGGCTGGCATTTGCAGCCCTGACCTCAACCCCATCCAACAACCTCTAACACCAGTGTGGAAGTTCATCAGCTAAATTTATTTACATGTGACAAAAACAAATTAAATAATAAACAATTTATGACTCATCTGGTAGCATTAATATTATTTTTATTTGGGTAGAGCAAGAGGACAATATGAACAGATCAAACAACGTGGGAACCACATTAGATTGCCCAGTCATGCCTTAAACCTTTATTAAAATCCTTGTCAGAAAATTGAAGACTGAATTAACCAATTAATTATCCAGCTGAAGTAATGGTTATTACATGATGATAATTTGTGAGACTTGAGGATAGAAGCTCTAGCGCAGCCACATGGTAAGAAACAGAGCTTCCTTCCGGTTTTTCTGACTGTTATCATAAACGCCTCATCTTGTAGCAAAGTTGCTCTTTGGTGTGCGTGTTGGGAGTTTAATAAGATGTAGCTCGGCTATTGGGAATGAATGTGTCATGCAGCTGTGTTGCAGTTAATGGTTTGCCTTTGAGGAGGAAGAGTGCTGCAGTAAGCATATCAGCAGCAGGATGGGTGAGAGTCGCAGCAGCAGCAATAGCACGAAGGGGAGAACAGGAGAGCTGTCACTGAGGTCAGCAGCAAGAGGGAGGTAGACAGAGCCAGGGTTTAGTCATTACCTCACACACACAAACATATACACACACCGTGCAACAGTTGTTACAATCAGTATGACATGTTTTGAAAGAACACAGTATGTCCTCCAAAGGAAAAATAAAAATTCCTGCATTAAACATAATATCATTTCAATATTAAACAATATGATGGTTAAGCTTCCCTATAAACATATCTAAAGAACTTAAAAGGTCAGAATCCTAGAATTAAAGAAATAAATACAATCAGAAACGTGTTTGGAAAATCACAGAAAACTGTGTAGATCTGAATGAGGTTTTCAGGATCTGAGCTCCTCATCTATCAACCTTCCTCATGCACAGATTTGCTTGTTTGTAATGCATGATAAAAAAAGAAGCGCATTTTCATGCAAAGCGTGAAATCAACTTGTACTTAGTCCTTTGATTGTGTAATATATGCACAGTTCTGTTCTATTTATGCACAGAATCTAGTGATGGAACTGGGCAAATGTAAATCTGTCGGGTTACTCAACTCATCGAAAAATGACAAAAAACGAGAACCCAATGAGTCGGCATGTGACGCATTGGGACGGAGGACGTGTTGATAAAAGAGGAACTGAATGAAAAGTTTAAGCGCATGGAATGATCATTTCCTTGGTTAATAGATATTTTGTGTTTTTTGGGTAATGCGGGTACCCATTTAGAAACTTCTTCAGAAATGAGAATGGGGAGAAACAACTGAGATGCAAAGTGAACTTTAAAATAATCTTAGATTATGCTCAAACCATTGTAACTTTTTTCAAGGATTTAAGTTATTTCATGACTAAAGATATCTCCTCTGTGGTCCATCTCCTAGCTTAGCTCTTTTTTGAACTTCTCCCTGTGGTTCCAAACTGAGAGGAATCTGATTGCTGCCAACAAAAACATATTGTATTCATTTGGAGGGAAAAAATCTGTATCTAAAATAATCAAATAGCTTAGTTTTTTATGGATTAATGTGGTTACCAAGATACTTCACTATTCCGCAAGAAGCTCTCACTTTAATCTGTTGGAAGTAAAGACAGAATAATAAGAAAAAGGAAAGTAATTTTATATCTTATACAGTAACAGGACTATCCTTTACTGTACAACTCTACAACTGTGCAGTAAGAAATGACCGCTAGCTAATTTATTGTAGTATCTGTAGCTGCAGTCTCAGGGCCCTCATCTTTAACTGCAGTTATGTCACTTGTCAAATGTTATTTTTACACATTTTCCACTTTTTTGTGTCATTTAAAGCAACACTAAACACCTTTCGGATCTTAAATGTGCTTCGGACTGTTTTTGATGGCACACTGACTTTATTATGCACATGTCTGGAGCTGTTGTTGCCCTCCAACTTTCCAAGGCTGAGAAACTGCACACTTTTCAACTTTTTTTTGTTGTATCACGTGATAGCATTGTTTTGCTTTATGACACTGCATATTATTATATATTATTTTTCAATATATTAAATTAGCAACAGGATATCAAAACACTGGCTGTTTTGGATGGGGACCGTGACTAATTCAGCAAAGAAAGGCAAAAGGAAATTATGTGAGGAAGTGAGGAAACAAACAAGAACAAGTGATAAGATAAGAATCAACATTAGACTGACTTTTACTGACTGGAGAGAGCTCAGAGAAGATACAGGATGCAAGACAGATGCTGAATTAGCCTTCGATAGGGGGCGCCAAAGTGTGAATATCTGCTTAAGTTCAGTAATGCTGCTTTTAAAGTTGTTAACAAACCTTCATTTTTCTTTTTTCTGTGTACAGCACTTTGGCTGACTGTGTTGTTTTTAAAGTGATTGATAAATAAAGTTAAATTGGATTGGAAATGGTCAGTGTTTGGGTAAAGGGGTGTGGTAATTATTCTCTTATTACTTTTGATTTGAGGGTCCTGGTACTGTGGTCATGAAGCAGCAGCCTCCAGTACTGCAGTGGAAAAATATCAGTTCAGTAACAAACTAAACAGAAAATATTTTTATGTAGAATTATCTTATTATTTCAGAAGTGAATGCAAAATACTTTCACAGCTGCCCAATAAAAGCTGAAATTAAAAGACCCTTTATGCATCAGCTCTTTCTCTGCAGTATCACAGTAAACCTGCATTTAGAAACAACCTGGTCGTCCATTTTATCTACTTGTACTTTTCACAAAGCAGTGCCATTGTAGTTTTAAGTGCTTGCAGATTCAAGACTCATCCATCATTAATACTGTATGTGTGAGTGTGTGTGTGTTTTGTGGTGCAACCTGAGAGCTAGCTTCAGGCTGCTTTCTGAAGCAGCTCTGGCCTCAACACATGCTGTGAAGGACAGAAAATGAATTAAAGCACTAGGGACCTAAAAATGTCAAATTTAGAAAGCAAGGGAATAGAAAATGAACTGAAAAGCCAAGAAAGTGGAATATGTATGGAAAATATTAATCTGAAAATACATATGTTTCTTTTGGAGATACATTTTCATATATTTTATTTATTTTTGCTGTAAACCTTGGCCCAACCACAGAGCATAAAGTATCTTCACATCTTTAAGTCAAGAGAAAAACAAAAAACATTTTTAGGGCTCTATCATTTTGAATGAGCGAACCCTTTCTACTTTCATGCTTATAGTATTTGCCCATCGCTTGAGGGTTTGTACCTGCTGTGCAGTGTATTAGCCCGTAGATCCATGCACCCACCCAAAGCCCCTCCCCACACCTGCCAGGAGTTCAAGGAAGCGTTAGGACCTTTTGTTTTGCTCCACTTCAGCGGCGTTGTCTGTTAATGTGTGTGCACGTTAAACAAGCAGAGTCAGACTTAACCTTTACACTCTGTTATGAAAACAAGAGGTGGGGGCTGCATGATGCGCGTGTCCACTATTTTGCACACCTATGCGATTATGGCATGACTGTCTCTGTGTGTGAATATATCTGTATACATAAGAGCGTGTGCAGGCACAGATATGAGTGTGTGTTATGGAGGTTGGCTGCCCATGGGGAAAACTGGAGGCGTTCTTGTTTTGAATTCCTCCAAGCCAACTGTCATAATAGAGTTGTATAGAAGTAACACTCTTGAGTGTAAAAGAGGGGGAAGAGAGGGGGAAAACCACCACAACAGCACAACCACTTCTCCTTATTGGTGACTTATGAATATGTAGACAAAATACTGTGGCTCCTAATCTAATTATTGTAAAATCATTTACATAATACAGATAGAAACTATGGTGTAAAATGTTTTTTTTTAAAGCCAGTTACAAGTTATCAAAGGTTTTATTTTTAAGTTTTATTACGTATTTCACAGTACTGAATAAAAGTCCCTTTTTATTCATTTTTTTCAGTCCGATCTTTGTACTTACACTGAAGTGTCAGACAACTTAGCAAAAAACAGATTTTAAATTGGATCTTTAGACACAAAGTCACAAAGATACATCATTTGTTTCCATTTCTTAAGTTACATCTATGGAAAATGCCAAGGACAACACGGCTTGACAGAGAAAATAGGATTTGTACAAGTTCATTCACAAAGAGCTATGAGCTGAAATCTTTACATATCTCAGCATAGTGTGCAGTGTGTCCTTGAATGTCAAAGGAACTGGACATATGGAGGTCAAAAGAAGTGGCAGGAGTATAAAACTAGAGCAGATAAAATGGGCCTCATAAGTGATGTCTTTAAAAACAGAAAAAGTCCTTCAAAGACCTGAACCAGGACCTGAGAGATGCATTGTACCGTCCATGGATCCATCTACTGTTGGTCGAAGCCCCATCAGAAATGGTCTCCAAGGAAAGATGGCTGTTAAGAAGCCATTCTTGAGGAAGGGAAACAAGGAAAAAAGGCTGACGTTTGCCAAATAACACAAGAAGTGGACTGAAAATCACTGGCAGCAGGTCGGATGGAGTGATGACCTCAAGATTATTGAAACAGCCAGAGACTTTTTAAAAATTAAATAAAAAATGTTCCACATATTTTAATTTATTTAGACTCCATACACATTACTAAAACAGCAAGAGCTGTAACCTATTTTTCTAATAAACAGACCCAGTTAAACTGCATTAATTTCAATGGGCCTGATGGTTCATTGGTCTCAGTTTAATATTACCTGGGGTGGGTCATGGCATAGCCAGCACTTTATGTAAACATCTGACTATGTTCAGTAAATGTCTCATTCCTCTTCTAAACACATTCAGTGAATGTCAATCCCATAGAGTTAACATCATTTTAGTACAAAGGTAGTAAAAAGTTAACATTTACACTGCTGTGGTGCTAAGCTCTTTGCTAACATAGATGCCAACATTAATCTTTCATATTACAGTGACTAACCTCAGGGTTTGCTTTGAGGTGGCGGATATAGTCGGATGCGGTGGAATCAGCATCCTGTATTTTCATGCTACAGATGTTGCAGGTCACTGCTAATTTTGTTAGCTCATTGTGTGAAGTTTTTATATCCAAGTCACAATGAAAGGTGCAGCAGCAACCGGTGTGCTCACCAGTGCTCACCATGGTTTGTATTGTTTTCACATGAGTAGGCATTTGTGTTTTGTGATGTTACATAGGTGTTACTGGGGAAATAAATCACAGGGAGAAGATCGGTAAGGAAAAATTTAAATGAAAGATTATTCATGAGTCTCAAACTGCAAGTCTGAAGCCACTGTATATGTAACTTAGGAGACCCAGACTTAAGTCCCCATCTCTGCAGCCATCATCCTAAGATGAGTTTTGGAAAGTCCTTGAAGAAGTTTGGATAACTATTACTGAAGACCACTTAACAAAATTACAACAAAGTTAGTCAAAGAGGATTCAGACTGTGTTAAAGAATATAGCTGCACAGACCAAAGTTTCTCCTTAAAGCCCTAGCAAGAGTTTTTGCCTTATATACAGTTTTTCTATTATGTTTGCAGTAAATCCCTGCATCTGTCTTCTGTCTTAGCAAAATATTTACATTTCTCTACAGTCTCATGACTTTCAGTGAAACTTCGCAGAGCACAGTCTACTGATTTGTGTCTTACAAAGATAATTCAGTAGAGGAATATAGCCTGGCAGCATTTCATGAAACATCTCATCACAAAAAACAGGAGAAATACAGAAGGTGGGGCCATCCATAAGGCTTAGTAATCATTATATTCAAAATATCTTTTTGTTTTCAGTCATTGTTACCTTTCACTATCACTCAGCATCTGCTGCATGCTGTGGTCTACCTTTTTCAGAACATGTAACCGGTCCCGCTACCACTCCACAAGCAACCTGATCTCACAGAAATACGTGAGATGATCACGAATGACCATGACGTCTCAAAATGTGTTCCCAGCATAGTTTGAATAATTATGTGCTGGGAACACGTAAATAAATTCCTGATCATCTCACGTATTTCTGTGAGATCAGGTTGTATAATAGCTAATTGATATGCTCACTCGCTACTAAGTAGCCAGGGGTGTGAATTGCAATCTGTCAAAATGACAGACGACCTTCAGATGTTTCCGCCACTGTTTTAAAAAAACCATCAACAACAGAAAATATTCAGTAAACACGACCCCTGCTTTCAAGTTTACTTTATTTTAAAGCAAGGAAGTTTTTTTTTTTTTTAAATGCAGTTTATTATTCTAATTATTATTTTGCTTATATATAATTTAAGAATATCAAACCTCTAAATGTTACAATACAATAATACAACCTCTCACAAAACACTTATGCATTCCAGACTTGTTTTCAGACTCTTCATCTTGCAAAAAAACAACAACCAAAAAACAGATCCAGCTGGTAATTTGAAGTCACCTTCATGCCCTCTAAAATTACCTCTGTGGAGATAAGAGTCACTTTTTTATAAAGAGCTGTATGCAGCAGAAATTGACTTGAGGAGAATGGGGAAGGGGACCTGCACTTCTTGTTCTGCCCCCTAAAATTACAACTAGAATATCCTCATTATTATTTTCCCATCATTAAACTTACTCATAATTGTGGGTTTGCATATTAAAATGTCAGAATGAGCCTCTGAGGGGGGTAGTGGCCTCATGCTGACCCTTGTTAAGTACGATACGATTAAAACAAGAAGTCCGGCATCAAATCAAATGGAATTACGTGATGCAGCAACACTGCAAGCAGGGAAAGGTCAATGAGAAGTCAAAGGAGGGGTCTCAACAGTGGAGGGAGGACAATGGTCATCATGTGAGTCAATACAGTGTGCTTGAAGACTTACAAAACAAAAATTGTTAAACATTAAATATTAAATGCTCCAGCACTCTTTTTTTTAGGTAATATGCAAGAGATAAAACAATATATTGATCTACTTCAGTAAATTGATTAAATAACTCAATAGTATCAAAATTGAAAATATCAATCCGAATAAATCCGAAATCTAGAAACATCACAGAACTTTATAACAAAACACCCCATCAAGAGAACCGATAGCACAATATATCGAATCCCCTGATGTTACCTCTAAAATCCGGCCAACTGGGAAATAAACACGCTACTTTTCACCAGTAATAATATTAATCTTATTTATGTATATATTTATTCAGTGTTTGTTTCATGAAGGAGAATACTAGAAGACTAATACGAATATATAGGACCCCTTGAGCAAGAAGAATAAGTGTAAATCTGTAGGATCTTTGGAAGTAGGTGACTAAATGAGTTGTTAAAATACAACAGAAACATTTTGCTCACTAGAATGTGACTTGTTTAGTCGGGCAAGAGATGTGTCTGAAATGATTTTGGTGTAAAATTAGGTTGCATGAGGGAAAGCACAGAATGATGTAAGGTAAAAACAAGACATTTGCCTCGTTTATCTCCCATCAAACTCTGCACAAGTCTGTTGAATGTTTAGTTTCACAGTCTCACCAGAACTGGTCTTGTTGACATCACTACATCATCGTCAGAGTTATTCTTTTTCAATTATAAGCTATGTTGACAAAGCTCCAACAAAGCATTTTTTCATGAACTTCCTTGGAAACAAGGAATTTGAAGTGTTTTCATTTCATTGCCTTAGATATCCCAGAACTGCATTAAAGCAAGCTAAGCTAACCTGAGCTGTCCTTTGTGACTGACTACAGCTTTTTGTCTCCCTCTCTGTTAAGAGCATCGATCCAGAAGAAAACACTCCAAAGGAAGCTGATGCGCCTTTGAGATGGCCTTGGTACCTATAGAATTAGATAGGCGCTTATTATCTTAACCTTTCAGACACATGCACACCAACTGTCCAGCATGCATACCAATGGAGAATGAAGCCAAGACAGGCTCACCATCAGAAATCTACACATACACACACATACATTTTGATGAATACACAAACATACACTCAGGTAGGCAGGACACACTCTTCCAGTCATGTGTATTAACACAACACTGATCAATGCTGAGCCACGAGGATCAAAGTTAAAACACACACATGCTGCATGGTTCTTGATTTGTTCACATGTTTAAGGGAACACACACTTCACTGTAACTTGAGAGTGTGAGAGAGCTCCGTTTCAAAGTCAGTCATGTTCCTGCTGTGTTAAAATACAAATGCTGCCTAAAGGTCAACCCGTCCTCCCTTTCAGACACGCATGCACAGCTGAGTGCAGCGCCGGTGGAATTCCAGCTGCTCGTGTGGAAGCACCTGACCTCCGACCGCTGATACTTGTCCTTGAGTCCCATGAGAGGGGGGAACAGCAGCGAGAGAAAGACAGGGCGCGCACATATGAATGTAAAACTGCTGCATATCTCAAACTTACATTAATACTTGGTGTTTAGAAGTATTGAGTCAGAGATAGTGACTGTAACGGTGTATTTAGCTGTAGGTGACAGTAACGAGGTTCATCATCCTGGTTGTCAAGTCTGTTCTGCAGCTAAATGTTTCATTTTCTCACGAGATTTGAACTACTGAAGTGAAAATAAGTTAATAAAATGGTTTCACTCTGCATTTTATTGCACCACCAGGCTCTAACTTCATACTGAGGACTTGGTTGATAAGAAATGTGTATTGCTGTGTGGTTGTTGCTTGTGTCAAACTTTGCTGCGATCGGTGAGTCACAGCACAATGACAACTATTGTGAATGTCAGAGTTCACATTTACATGTATATGTGGTTTGCAGTACGGTTTTCTCCAGTTTACAGTGTATTCCTACCTTCTGGAAGAACTAAATCCTTATGACATTTTACTGCTTTGTTGGTTTTCTACCTGAAATTTAAGTAGACTTACTAGTATTTGTATCATTTGACACTCACTATATTGAGAGCTAAATTTGTGAATCACAAATACGATAAACTGAAAACCTGAGTGTATTTTCTTGTTTTAAATCATGTGACAGAGCATTTTCTAAGTTCAGATGTGAGTTCACATTATAGATTCATTATCCAAAGTGGATTTAAGCTTCGAATTGGACAGTTCAGTACCCCAAAATCTGGAACTATCCAAACAGATGAAATCTGGATAAGTTTGTATATATATTACTACTCCTGGTGAAAGCTTTGAGGATTCAGACTCTTTATGACAAATCCTAAATTGTGTTTGTTCTTTTTAGGATAAATTTTGGAGTTTTTATAGCGTCCTACGTATGTTTGTTGTAAACAAACCATAACCAGCTGTTTCACACCATCGTAGCTTAGATTCTTCACAGAACCAAGTCTATGTCATCTTCATCATGGAGGCTGCTAGGGAATACTGATGAATGACGCTAAATTATTAGTTCATTTTAAAATTAGCTCAACTCGCATGCTGTTGTCAGATTCTTGTACAGCAACTGCAATCCTGCCAAGTAAAAGAAAGCAGCTATGGCTTTCATCACCCCCTGAGTTTCAGGTTACCCACAACATAGAGGAAGCTAACAGAGAAGGACTCTAACCAACTGGAGTAGACTGATTTACAAACTTTAAATAAAGTGATCAAGGCAAACTTTGGCCTGCTTTCACTCAGCTCTGTTTGATCTCAACAAAAAATCTGCAAACCACTTTTCTCTTTAAGTTAAATTCTTAGTTTGCTCTCCCCTTTATTCGTCTTCATGAAGAACCCTGAAGTAATTGTAATCAGTTTCATGATATGAACGACTGGAACAGCCAAAACAACACAAATATGAGCTATTTTTTCTGATCCCTCCACGTTTACCACACACACTTTGATATACAATGAGCAAGTTTGACCACCACTTCATATCAGGCACAATCAATTTGTCAAATGTGACATCACTTTAAGCAATTTATCCCGTTGAATCTTTTTCCAGATGCCCCCTTTTCTCTGGATTTCTGCACGCTAGGCACATTCAGCCTCGGAGATTTATCTTCATTCTTCAAGAAAGAATGACTAGCTTCTTCAAACTAAATAGGTCCAGCTGGTGTACTACAACCTTTAGGTCGTTTCATGTATGAGTGTAAACGCTAGACTACTCAAAAACATCTATATGTCTCATTAAACACTTCAAGGATTGTTCAAAAAGAATACTTACAGAACTTTTTAATCTGTACAATAAACATCAAGCCCAGTCTCAATTATCTGAAAAAGTTAGCTTTATTAAAAACAATCCACTGTTCCCTAAATTCAGACCAATTTCCCTGGTCTGGTAGAAGAAAACAGTGCCACACCATGATGCTACCACCACACTTAAATCCTGGCATGGTGCCTCAGGGTTGGAATTTTCTTTTACTGCAAAACATTGATTTTTTTTTCTTTAATCATTTCTCATTTTGAAATTTATAAAGTACGATTCACACACTAGGTTGCAATGTGCACAACAGGTGCTATATAAATATTTGCCTTCAGTTCATAGCAAAGAAGCAGTGTACTGTACATAAAAATACTTTTAGCGTTTTATTTCTGAGATTTTTTAAATGAATTTCTTTTAATTTCTCCAACTTGGACTATTTTGTGTAGGTCCATTACATAAAATCCACGACATAAATGGATAAAAATGAATGATTCTGACACAAAGAGAAACGGATACTTTTAGAAATCTTTCATTTTGTGTGCAGAAGCCAAAGATAGCTGGTGGTTAGAACAAGGTTTGGGGAATCAAAATGATGAAAAAAATCACAAAATAATCAGAAAGTAAGTAAGTCATTACATAGTTTTACATGATTGCAGTTAATTGATAAAACCCCCTTTGTACTATGCAAACCAAAAATGATACACTGCTCTATCAGAAAATGTTTAAAATCTTTTCATTTTTGACTAAAATGGGTCACAGCAACAGAAACGTTTGCATGCTGCTGTATGTGCTTGGGTGCTGGGATAGTCAGGTGCTCTTTACAAGAATATGTGTGTATAAGCTGACAGATCCTTTCCCCACTATTTACTAAGGGCCCTCTGGTTGACTTCTGATCCTCTCAACTCAAAGAGATTAAAGCCTGATAGAGAAATACAGGAAAGATGTAAAAAAGAGAAAGTCCTTTTTATTGTCCTTTACCCTTGATCCGTCCTACCTGTCCTTCATCTACAGCCGTTTGTCTCCATTTTACCCCTTTTCTTTCTCCTTTCTCCTTGAGAATCTATTCATCTGTTTTCCTTATCCCCTCTTTTTCCACCCTCTTAATCACCTTCATCTTCCTTTTCTCCCTCTCCTCCCTACTTTTATGCTTGTATTTCATGTAACAACGCCTCATCCTCCATACATCATAGATCACTTCTTTACTCTCTTCTTTCTTCTTCATCCTGCATATTTTGCAGTCTGCCTCTGCCTCTGTTTTCTCTCATTTCATTCCTCTTTTCTCACAAGATTATTCAAATGAAACGTATCATATAAAAATTGAACCTAACAGATTATGTCCAACTGATCAAATTTAATCTGAATATTAAACCAACTGAAACTGAATTTGTTTCAGCATTGTGTGTGAGAGAGGTAAAATATGTTGTCTCATGTTGATTTATTAGTTTTACACATTGCATGCTCTCAATTTGTTATCATAACAGTGGTTTTACAGCACTTAATTGGGTTATAATAAATTACCTGGAAACCAACAAATCAATACAACTCTTCTCTCTCTCTTTCTCTCTCTACAATCTCTCTTTCTCCCACCATATGCAAACACCCAGATATTACTTTTCTAGAGTTCAGAAATATAACTATACACAAGCAAAACAAATATTTTAAAAATAAAAAGTCCACCAGCATTACATCAGTTAATAGGGTTAAAACCACTGAACACTACCCTTCACATGCACATTTTACACCACTGCAAGAGCAGAAATGTTGGGAAGAAGTAGGTTTTTATGAAGAAATACATCAGAGAAAAAGTAAAAACAACCTTAAGCAAGAGCACAGTTAACTTTGGAACCAGGAAACTGATTAAGGTAATTTAGCTCAACACTCACATCACACGCCACCACAGTTTTTTTTATTGGGTTTTGGTCGAAACCAAAGGTGAAAACAAGCCATCAGCCTAAAAAGTACAATTTTCTATCCTAATTGGCCTGGACTGGAATAGTTTAATTTGATCAAACTGGCCACAAAGGTTTAAATTAAATTCCACTCAGTATTTCTAATATGTGGAGCCATGATTAAACCCCGGATCTAGACAAGAGAATTAAAGTAAACATTCTCTAGCTCAGTGGCAAGACTCATTCAAGACTGTGTAATCAATATGGCATGCCAACATTTACTTTACTTTTTATAGCCTAGATGCAGCTCCACATTATTTTGCAGGTTAAAAATGAAAATATAAAAGGTAAGTTTGCAATTTAAATGTACCAGTTCTGAGACAAACATTGCACTGATAGTTAAAGAGCTCAACACGACAACATGCACATTTTTTGACTTGTTGGTACGTACCTGCTGTACTCCGTGCAACTGTTTCTCAAACCTACTACTAATTTAATAATTCCGAACACACAGAAATCGTCTATAACATCACTATTAGGCATGCAGGATTTCCCCAGCTGGTAATGTAATGGCAAAATGCATCAATTTGGATAGCTCCATATAAGGAATCAGGGGCTCAGTACAAAGACTTGCATGGATTTCCTACAGAAACATGGCATGCACTCAAATCCAGAAAATTTCGCACGCAGAAAAAAATCCAGATGTATGAATATGTGTGTACACATGAATCCAAGCACATTTCCTTTGTACCTTCCAATCAAAGTAGCATACGTGTTAAAGCGCCCAAATCCTCTCTGTCCACGCCTCCATTTAAATATGCAAATCATATTTAAATGAGCCCCCAGCTGAGATTCCCCTCTTTGCATGATCAGAAAATTACAAGAGAATAACTAGCAGGGAAAAGGGGAGGCTGCTCAAGACATTTCACCCTTTATGCACGGGGTTATTAACAAGAGTACTCAGGGGCTTGTTAGAAAGATCTTAAGCTATAGTTTAACCAGCAAAAATAAACAGTAATGATGCTGTGAAGACAGGATAGAATTTGGGGGCGCATGCGCAATGTGCAGTGTTGGGGTAGTTACTCTAAAAAAGTAATTTGTTACTAGCTACTCATTACTTATGTAAATTGTAATGAAATTACTTTACTCGTTACTGCATTTGAAAAGCAACGCCACTACTTATTACTTTACTTGACCATAATTCACCGTGTAGACATGGACAATCATCACTGCCTGTCTGCATAGTGTTTACTGTATATTGTAAACAAAACGGTTTTAAAACCACAAGAACAACATGGCTGTCTGTGGGAAGAAATGGACACACTTGTCTCATAATAATTTTATCTAGTTTTTTCTAAACCTGGGCGACTCAACAATGGACCCTGCAACTAGCTTGTTAATTTCTGTCTGTTACCGGCTGCTGAGCTCCAGGAAATGTTGAAAAAAGCTTAGCTTTTTTAAGAGGGGTCGGCTGCTGAAGGACTCTTTCCACTCACACACAGCAGGATCTTTCATCACCACCATCATTTCATCAGTTTGGACTGAAACTGGACTGACCGGAAAATAATGCGAATATCGCTACTTACCAAAAGCCCGTATCTCCGACTCCAGCTGCATGTTTCTTTTTCCATAGTTGGCGCACAATCAGCTACGCCACGCAAATCGATCTCTATGGCAACGTACCCAGGCAAGCACACACACAGGCAGCAGCATGTGCGCACCAGCTAAAACAGATGAGAACTTTACACATAGGCAAACACGGCTCGAGTAAAGCAGAAAAACGAAATTTTATTACCAATATTTTAAGGATAACGCACTACTTTACTTCGTTACCCAAAAAAGTAATATCGTTACCAAAACTGGCAATGCACATCATGGGGATTTACTGTAGGTCAATTACATAAATTTTATTCACTCACCGATAAGCCACCCATCACGCACAGGGCAGCTTGTAGCATCACATATTATCTGTATATTGATGGATGACAATGTTTTCTGTTGACGTACAAATTCAGAATGTGATGACACTTTTGTAGGTAATGGGTGAGCAATCGATAGCTCAGATTATTGTCGCAGCAAATTGAACTGTAATGTTGACATATTTAGTATAATATGAAAATTTGATATACCCGGCTGGTGTGGATAATCCTGTCCCACATGGCTGGCATAGCTGGTCTCAGGGTTGATCGACAGTCCCGATCAGTCTGCCAGCTCCCTCTGGAATACCCCAGTTGCTGGGAAACCAGTGTGGTCAGCACCTGGCTTCTCGCTGTGTTTCGCTTTAAGGCTGGCCGCAGCCCTGCGCACAGTTCCAGGAGGATTGCCCTTGGGAGCCTAAAGCAGCTGATGAACCAGTTGTCATTGTGTGCCAGTAAGTCCTCTCTGTCTCTAAACACACATTCTTTTCATATTGCACCATTTACAACGTCTTCTAAAACTGCTAAACAGGTATTAGTGGTTTTAGCGGTTTTTTCACGCAAATTTCAGACACATGATGGTGTGAACTGCTCATCAGTGTTAATTGTTCATATGTCTCCAATGTGCACATCACTCAGTCTGAGGACTAACTGTATTCACTTGTATTTATTACAAGTTTCCCAGCATCACGTCTAAGTGTCACAAAAGCATCAACAGCTGTAGAAATGTGTGTGCACGCCAGCCATAAAGTTGCCGTGAGGCACCGCACGTTTTCATGGTCATTTCAATCTTGATACATGTGAACTTTGCCATGACGAAATGTGAGTACACCACTTTTTTGTGAGTATGCACCCTGTGTACATGAGGCCTCAGGTATCTACCGCCTGCTCCTATAGAATAAGATCTTCTTGCCAGTGTTTACTATTGGTGCAACAAAATGATGCAAAAAGCTCTTGGTTGGGCATCAGAATGTTACAGGTTGAAACAGGAATATGCTGACTTTTATGTTTTTAACCTGTCAGTGCATGAATAAACTAAAACTGTGCATATCCTTGATGCTGCAATTAAATATGTAAGTGGACAATCAATGAACAAAGCCTTGCGTTTGGAGTGTGCTTTAAACAGAACTTTTGATTATGCCTTGTTTATACCATTCTTGAATTCACACTTTTGGTTGAAAAGCACTTTGCCTGTTGCTACACTTGTTTGTACCTAATAAAGTGGCTGGTTAGTATCCACAATTTGTTATCATCCCATGGCAGCAGCTGAATGAATGAGGGCATGTAGACATGGTCAAGATAACTTGCTGAAGCTCAAACTGAGCACCAGAATGAAGAAAAAAGGGATTTAAGTGACTCTGAATGTGACATGGTTGCTGGTACCTGACGGACTGGTCTGAGTTTTGTGGAAACTGCTGATTTACCGGGATTTTCACACACAACCATCTCTAGGGTTTACAGGGAATGGTCTGAAAAAGATAAAATATCCAGTGAGCAGCATTTGTCTGGATCCATATGTCTTGTTGATGTCAGAGGTCAGATGAGAATGGAGAGACTGGTTGGAGATGATATAGAGAGCCAACAGTGGATCAAATAACCAGTGGTTCCAACCAAGTTATGCAGAATACCATCTCTGAATGTACATTATGTACAACCTTCAAGCAAATGGGCTAAAGCAGCAGAAGACCACACTAGGTGTGAAGAACAGGAAACTGATACTACAATTCCCACAGATTCACCATATCTGGACAATAGAAGATGAAAAAAGTTGCCCAGTCTGATGAGTCTACTTCCAGCAGGATAACGTACCATGTCACAAATTTCTATATATAAAACTACTTTTGGCTAGTTACTTTATATTTCTATTCATACAGGTCTTGAAACCAGACTCAAAATGGCCTTCGCTCTCATTATGGTCTACAGATGGTGGTCCCCTTAATGAGAACAGAACTTGGGGGAAAAAGCGCACAAACATGCTGCACCTTCCAAATAGAATTTCTCACAAACTGAATTGGAATTACCAAAAATGGGGAAAGTTTAAGTTGATTAATGTTTTTTTAATTATTCATCCCATGCTGTATTTTGCTGACCTAATGCGGGTTGCTACCTTTGTTTTACATGTTGTTTGATAGTTGATGTCTGTTAGTTATGTGGTTAGATATTATAAACTTGTAGTTGTGCTATCTTCTTGGCCAGGTCACTGTTGAAAAAGACATTTCTGATCTTAGTGAGAGTTTTATCTGGTTAGATGAAGGAAAAATTTAAAAATGCTCAAATCAACTCCAACTGGTTTCCACAGTCACCAGTTCTCAGTTTCTCATTGTAGATATTCAGGAATGTATTTAGCAACATGTACCTTATAAAGTGGCGTGGTTAGTGTATGTTGTTTGACAATAAAATAGGTGACATAATTCATTTACTTTGCATACATGGTAAGTCGATGTGATTGTAAGATCATGCTTAAATTACAGTGTTGTAAAACTGTGGCTTGGAGGGGCTTTAAGAAACTTTTTAAAATAAGAATTGTGGAAATATACCAATACCTCTACAGTAAAAACAAAAATAAGGAAGAATTATCTTAATCTTATTAGAGTCAAACTTCCCAAAATAGTTTCTGACATGAGGAAATGTTACCAAAAAACATTTAGATACCCTTTGTGATGCCATGATTTTTGGGGGCCGCCCTGGTCCCAAAATTCCACCGGGATTCAGCAACATTTCCAAAATGGAGGACCCAGGTGGAGGCCATGTTAAGGGCACAAGGACTGACCCTACAGCAACAAGCAGACTAAGAGGGAATTACAGTTGGTTAAACCAGAGGATAAAGACAGTGGAAAAAAGGTTTTAGAATTATTACAAATACTGTATTCTAAACCTGCCACTAAGGCTGAACTCCGGTCAAACTTTTTTAACTGTAAACAACAGATCGATGAAACTGTCAATGCTTTTCTGTTAAGAGTAAGAGAACATTTCTCCAGATGGCAGGAGCTGGAACAGGGGGGAGATGAGGAAAGGACACCTGCCACCTGCCTGGTGGGATGCTAAAGGGAGGCCCATTTGTCAACGCTGCGGCACCGCGGGCCACGTTTAAAACTGGTGCCCTCAAGGACCATCAGGGTTACTTTTGATGTCCCCTACAGCTGAGGGCTGAGCAGTGGGGCCAACCACCCAATACCAGGGGCCCGAAAAACAAGAATAAGTCAGCCCTGGTAGGTGAGCGCCCTGAGGCTTTTTTAAGTGTCAACGGACACCCTATACCCTTTGTTCTTGATACAGGGACACAGGTTGCCTTGTTGAGTCGGAGCATGTTTAGAAAACATTTGGAGGAGACACGTCTGGCCAGCATGGAAGAGGTCCCCTGGTTAACGCTTCGATTTGACTTAGTATTCCCTATGTGGGATATGTCCTTGTGGACGGTCAGGTGGGAAGTATACAGGTGCCAGGGAAGGGGATAATTATTGTGGATGATGAGTGCTTGGGACCAGGGAGAGGCATACTGGGGATGAATGTTATTACATCTGTGTGGTCTGCTCTTTCCCAGGGGACCCACCCAGGACTCACCGCCTTCTGTACTACTGTACCCTTTCTGGAGGGCCAAGCCTGGGTCCAAGCGTTTGCAGTGTCAGCGGGTAATAGTCGAAGACCCACATCCACCTTATCATGGCGTGGCAAAATTGGCAAAGCTGCCACCATTCCGGCTCAGTTTGAAATGATCTTGTGGGTGCTGGTGTCTGACTATACAGGAGAGCAGTCCTGCACGGTGATGGTGGAACTGCTGATCAACCACGAAGAAGAATGGAGCATAGTGCGTTCCCTGGCAGAATTGCAGGATGGCAAAGTGCCATGTCGAGTGTGTAATTACAACCACTTGTCCAGGTAACAGAAATATCCCCAGCAGATATTCAAGAAGAACAAGAGTTGGTCATTAACAGCATCTCCCCCAATGTTGTGGAGGTTGACGTAAGGTGAGTGGGGACTGCAGAGGTGGCTAAGCCCTCGGAGGGGCACCCTGCTATATTGTTACAGGGAGAAGGACTTGCCTCCATCCAACAGCAAGAATTGACCAACCTTTTCCAGAGGTGGGTGAGCATGTTTGCCAAAGATGAAGAACACTTTAGATGCACAGGGGTTGTGAAGCACCAAATACCAACGGGGTCCTACCCCAAAGCCATGAGAGGTCCCGCCGAGCCTATACACCGAATTACGACAACTCCGGCGGAACATGTTGAATAATGGCATTCTAATGGAAAGCGCGTGGGCAGCTCCTATTTTACTTGTCTAGAAGAAAGATGGGAGTTTGAGGTTTTGTGTGGGCTATAGGAGACTGAATGCCCTTACGCATAAAGATGCCCACCCTCTACCGCAGATTGAAGAGTCGCTGATGGGGCTCAAGGTTGCAAGCTGGTATTCCACCCTGGACCTGGCAAGTGAGTATTGGCAGGTAGAGGTGGATCCAATCGACAGAGAGAAGACTGCTTTCACAACGCCATTTGGCCTTTATGAATGTGAGTGCATGCCATTTGGGTTGTGCAATGCACCGGCGACCTTTCAGAGGTTGCTGACCGCTGTCTGGGTGAATTGTCAACAGAGTCACTGATGATTTATCTTAATGACGTGATTGTGTTCTCTCCTGATTTGGACAGCCACCTGTGCCATCTGGAGGAGGTGTTTCAGCGTCTCCATCACTATGAGTTGAAACTACAACCAAAGAAATGCAGACTGTTACAGCGGAGAGTAAACAGAGTGGCAACAGATCCGTACAAGACTGCAGTGGTAAGGGACTGGCCCATTCCCCAAACAACAAAACAAGTAAGATCTTTTTTGTGGTTTTGTTGGCTACTACCGTTGGTTTATCCCCAGCTTTTCAAAGATTGCAAAGCCCCTAAATGACCTGTTGCATGGGACTACTGGACATGGAGGGAGACAGGCACCAGTTAACTTGACAACAGAGTGCCAGCAGGCCCTTAACCAACTAAAAGAGGCCTTGCTTAGCGCCCCAATCCTGGCATATGCAGACTTCTCGCAACCATTCAGGTTCTACATGGACACCAGCCTTAAGGGGCCTCGGGGCAGTGTTGGTGCAGGTACAGCATGGTAAAGAGAGAGTGGTGTCCTACGCTAGTCTAAGGACCAATCAGCCTTCATGACTGCACGTGCCATGTACGATAGCCCTATCCAGACCTCCGGCTGCCCGGAAAGGATACTGACAGACCGGGGAGCATCCTTTGAATCATCTGTGGTGAGGGGACACTGCCAGTTGTACGGGTGCCAGAAAAGGCGTGCAACAGCCAACCACCCTCAAGTTAATGGCACCTGTGAAAAGTTAAATCAAATCCTGCTGGGACTGCTAAACTCTCTGAGCGTGACCCGGAACAGTGGCTGGACGTCCTGCCAGCCCTTGTCCAGGCCTATAACAACACCGTGCGCAGTACGACCGGGGTGACTCCCCACTTTATGGTTTTTGGACAGCATGCCGGGCTACCAGAGGATTGGGTCATTGGTCTGCAACAGACAGGTGAGTCATACACCTTAGAAGGGTGGGTTAAATACCAACAACAGTCATTGAACTAGACCTACGTGCTAGTGAAGAGTTGGGCCCAACATCAACGGGAGATGGATGAGGCCCGCTACAACAAACGGACCCATTGGGTGCCTCTAGTCCCAGGGGAAAGAGTGTTGGTCAGGAATTTCCGTACAAGGGCCAAAGGGAAATTGAATTTGAGGTGGTTGTTGTAAAAAAAAAGCAGCTACAGGAGGGGCACGCAATTTACAGGCTCAGGCCAGAGGGTAGAGAAGGTCCCATTCACACTGTACATCAAAATAACCTAAGACTGTGTCCTTTGTATTTAGGACAGGACCACGCTGGGACAGAAGGACCTCCACCCATGGCAACAGGCAAGCCTAATCTATTGCCCCCTCAAACGTGGTGGCTACCAGGATTGGCAGTTGCTCAGGAGCATATAACGGACATGGTCAGTACGCAGCAATCTGGCCCACAGCAAGAGACTGTGGCTCCCAACGTGGGCCAGGAGCAGTCTGTGCGTCGTTCATCCAGGCCCAATTTAGGAGTGCCCTCAGAGCAAGGCACCCACAACAAGAATCCCAGAGCAAGACACGGAGAGCGGGCAGCAGCAGCAGAGACAAGTCTGACTGAAGCCAACGACAACAGATCGACCGCAGATCAGAGTGACGCCAGAGGGATCCCCGCCTGGAGTAAAATGGAAAGGAGCAACAGATGAGTGTACAGGAACTTTGTAACACTGTAACTGTTGGGCAGGTAGGCTGCTCCTCTGATGTGAAGCGTATCTGAGTGCCTCTCTTATCCTTTTTGGCAGCAACGGACTGGCTGCAGTGGATCCAGCCAGAGACATGGACATCTGGCATCTCGAAGAGGACACACTCTCATTCTGGCTGCTGTGGACCGCCACCAGGGGGAGCCCTTATTCATCTACGGTCCCAGCACCCCTTTTTACTATTGACTTGAACATTCTTTTTAGACTATTTTACTAAAGGAAGACACTGGCCTAAACTCAAGACTGCCAAATAAAGCAGAACTTAAATCAAATCGGAGCAGATTGTCATTTATTCTTTAGTAGTAGAAGTTTGCTGGTACCAAAAGGACTGTGTGTGACATATCATATAAAACTTTAACGACTTAAGCGGTGCAAAGCATGACTGGGTGTTTTTTCGAAGATTCTTATCTCTGTTTCTCATAAATACACTTTATCATGTTTGCACTCAATGACTCTTGTTTTAAAACTCTCTCAGGTACAGAAGGACACAGCAGCTGATAAATAGGGACACGGCAGAACTGCTGAAGCTGAAGATCTACCTGCAAAACATTAACATACACAGTTAAATCTATGGTTTGCGCTTCTGCTTCCACACTTTTATCCCCTCCGACAACACTAATAAGGTCAAAAGTTAGAACAGCATGGAGGTTATGCATTCCTCTTTAAATTTCAGTTTCAGGGTGTTGTAGAGGTGCTGTTTCTCTAACCTTTGACCTTCCTACTCTTTGTTGTGTGTTACAATGTGATGCAAAGTGATTCCAAGCTACTTTGAAGTCCAGCTTTAAATAAAATTTAATTCTTGTTCTCTATTAACAGAAAATCTGAGCAAATAATGTATTTTTTTTTCTTCACTTGCCTTTTAAATTACTAGCGATGAGAGATTCAGCTCTTTTCAAAGATTTTGCTGTTTTGGCTCCCAGATGGCTCCTCATTCTCCATCTTCCTCAATTATTTTCACAATGATATAATAACATAATAAAAACGAGCTCATGCAAACACAGAAAAAAATATTAATTACGAGAAGACACAACAATAGACATTGAGAAAACAAATTAGACAACACAAGAAAAAAATGACAGACATCCTTCAATGTACAAGATGAGCCTTAAAGGCCCCATATTACACAAAATTCACTTCTAAAGGTTTTCTAACAGTCATGCATGTTCTCATAGCCTGTATATGAGGCCCCAAAATGAGAAAATTCTGTCACCTCACTTACTTGCTTCCTCCACTTTTTAGCGATTGTGTGCTCAAACAGGTGAGCCTGAGATCTTTCCCTTTGTGACATCACAATGGGAAATAACCATTTCTCCCAGTAGTGGATAATACCAGTGATGCCTTTCCACGCCCCTCTCTGGGAGAGGATCCGGCTTTTGCTGGCACCCACTAGGTGAGGTCACAAAGGGAAAGATCTCAGACTCACCCGTTTGAGCACATATTCACTAAAAAGTGGAGCAAGCAAGTGAGAGAGGAGAGGTCCTCATACACAGGCTACGAGGACACATATGACTGTTAGAAAACCTTTAGAAAGTGAGTTTTGCATAAATGGGACCTAGGTAGAATTTCGGGTAATACACTGAGTACAATGTTGAATGACCTCTGACACCCCTATGTAATTGTTGAAAAAATTTATAATTTAAAAATGTGTAGATTCTTACAGAATTTAGTTCCTTTTACTGACAGTACAGCCAATCCAAACATGGCACATCTAAAATCTGTTAAATTTTATTCAGTTGACATCAACTTTAAACCAATTCACAAAAAGTCATCTTAAGATGCTGTCCAATTCAATGCATTTCATTGCAGGCCAGTTATAATACAATAAATGATCCACATTTGTCTAATTTATAATAACTGTGTTCATATTAGCCAATAAATATTTAAAAATAGTGAAGCCAATGATTCTCTTCTTGACTGGGCCTATGTTTTTCTGCCTCCTGTCCGAAATGACACACCTAAAAGGAATGGGATGTATCTTTACAGCTACTGGGGCTATATGCAGAATCATGGTCTCAAAAGACAGCTGAGACGTGAAATTACTACAGAAGTCTCGAAACACAGTAACACATGTTACTGTGGGTAACTTTACCTGGAACACAATAGAGAATGTTAATGGTATCTGCATTACTTTTAGTGAAAACTGAAGGACAGCAGTTCTATTAGAGAAGTTATGCAGGTAGACATCTAAGGGAACTTATCAGCCGATGTTTATTATCGACACATCTATCAATCATGCGATTCAGGAGAATCGAGGGACAGCCACTAAATTCACCTTAGAAACACCATGGGGATCCAGAAAGGAGTAAAGCCTTCATGACTCATTTCAAACAAAAGCAGAGACATACCAGAGAACAGCAAAAGAAAACCATGATTAATGACTTAGTGCTACTCCTTGGCTGTTGGCAGAGTTTTTGTCCCATCATTGATGACATCTTTGTAATCAGCAGAGTTTTTGATTTCATATGGCACCTTGTGTGGTTTGCTTGAATCACTTTCTGAATCTTTCTTTCCCTAGGCCGTCAGACTCCTTAAGACCTGTTAGGAGTCTGTAAGAACGGCCTGTATCCTGCACACTGACTTTATATTGTCAACCACAGTTACAGCAATATTATTTACTGTTTTATGTGTCTTAACATTTATAATAGATATTGCACATGCATCTTACCGTCTACTTCATGACTGTTTATGATTCATTGTTGAATGTGGCACAGCGGTTTAAGTAGCACACTGCACATTTATGTACATATGTTATTTTTATTCTTTATTTTATAATCTTTTAAAGCATTCAGTGTGGACGGCAAAGTAAGAATTTCATTCACTTGTTTCCTTACTGTGCACTTTCGATCTTGAAGTGGGGAAATTAGCAGAAGCTCTAAAGTGGACTTTGCTGTTCTCATGTTTATGTCTCTCCATCATCAAAGTATGCTAAATGTTAGAACTGGTGCTTTCCAGTGTGTGCAAAGATCTTCTGTACTTCCCGTATCTCATGCTGCAACCTGTACAGGGGAGTCTAGTCAAGAAGAGGCCAAACTAATTACACCAAATCTTGATTCAGTCCCTCATCCTGAGCATGCACTGTACATGGGTGGAGGCTGAAATAAACAAGGTACCAGACTGAGAGATCCAATAGATAAAAATGTCTATATGTTGTTGTATTTTAGTCAATAGTTTTGTCAATAGATTTAACTTTGTTATGTTTTACCTTTTGCTTGTTGTGATGGAACATTAGGGCCACATTAAGAAAATAATTTTTTCATGAAACTCGCCTGGCCCCTGCCTCCTTTCCTCCAGTTCAGGTAGGCATTCCTGACTCCTCTACTACTCATAATGTCACTATGCCGTGTGCTCAAGCTGAACCAAGCAACTCAGGGCTGTCTCCAGCTGAGGCATTTAATCCATTGGCTATATGGCCATTCCAAAAAGTAGGGCCAAGATAAACAACTGGTGGAATCAGGAAGAAGAGTCTGAAATACTCACAGATACACCAGTAAAACGAGCACAGATGGAAGAGGAACAGAGAATAAAAAACACAATGCAAGAAAGAATAGCTTTGGCAAAGCAGAAAGAAAAGCAGCAGAAGAAGAAACAAAATCTTGCAATGCTTTAGATGCTGACAGCATTTGTGTTGTCTGCATGGAGCCATTGGGCAACTCAGAACCAAAGGAAATTTGGGTAAAATGTCCCACATTTGGCTTTTGGGGCCACCAAGCCTGCACTCCAGAGCTACCAAAGTTCAAGTTCATTTGTTAATATGCAGATTAAGAATATACACATAGTGTACACACATACACTGGCCCTGTTTTTTTCTTTTATTGCTTATTTTTTATTTAAAAAATTATATACATATATATATATATATATATATATGTATATATATATATGTGTGTATGTGTGTGTGTGTGTGTGTTCATCAGACATCCACAGTGTTAGGAAAGGCTTATTTGCACACAGACAGACTCACTCCAGACATTGGTCTGCAT
>JBAMHW010000007.1:8685737-8708882 GCA_037177495.1 Rhadinocentrus ornatus | reverse complement strand
TCTCTCTTATACCTCTCTCTCTCGCTATATATATATATATATATATATATATATATATATATAGAGAGAGAGAGAGAGAGAGAGAGAGAAAGAAAGAGCGAGAGAGAGAGAGAGATGTGTAAAATCTTATATCAGCAGCTGTGTTTCTGTCTTCATCTAGATGTACTTCTTATGGTCCAATAGATCTCTTACAGTCATTTATTATTAAATACACAGATCCTCCAACATATCAATAACATAATTTCAAGGGGTGCCCATATGTTTTCCAGTCTATGTACACATTACTGAAGTGCATGTGAATATGTAACAACTAAAACTGTGTGTGTGTTTGCAGTCCTCACTCATGAGTCACCTTCTATTCCTGTGTCTCATGGCACGTGTGCGTTGTGCAGTGACTTTCATGTAGAAAATGCACTCCTTACACAAATGCAGTCCTTACACAACCAGCTGCTTCAGAGGAACAATCTGATTGGTCCAGACATCTACCAGCTAAACAGGCAAGGCAGCGAATTCTCTCTAAAAAAAACATCACAAAATCCATCACAAACTCACTAACATGTATTCTGTACTTGTGAAGACTGACTTCCTCTGTGTGTGTGCCTGTTTCACACCAAACCGTGACTGCCACGCACATGCATAATCCTAACCTAACCCTGATATTAAACCAGTTTTACCCTACAAAATGTATCTGTCTAGGACAAACTTGGCAGCAGATGCTCAGATGTCAGAGTTTATTGCTTAATCCTTCTTACTCTCCATCTGGGTTCCATTTTCAGCATGTTACAATATGCATGGACACAAATCAATAGTTTATTACAAACTATATTTTTCTAGTGCTTTAACTTCATGATGAACATTTTTGAAAGTTCTTTCAAAAGATTTCTAGTTCTTGAAGTAGGTAAAAATGTAATAATAAAATGCAAACATCTGGCTCGACACTGCTGTGAGGAAAACGATATCTTAGTGACCCAGTCACACCGGAAACCAGCCCACCCATGGGCACATTGGAAGCCAACACAGGAACCACCCAGGCCAGGACAGGCCAGGGTCCACACCACAGGCACAGGCTACAGTGCAGGACCCCCAGCCACCCAGACAAGGGCAGTCACCAGACAGAGCAGGCGAAGCCACCAATGTGAAGGATCCCCAGGAGGAAAACACTGGAGTTAAACAGTAAAAACAAGAATAAATAAACTTAGAAACAATAAGAACCGATGAGTGACTAGAATAAAAATACAAATAAAGGAGTTCAGGAAAAATATTACATAAAATAAGATGAAATAACATAAAATAAAATGAGATAAAATAAAATTAAAGTGTTTATATAAAAAATAAAATAAACACATAAAACAATAAAACAGAAAACCATATAAATAGGTAGTAAAAATATTAGAAGAATGTATAATTAAATAAGCAAAATTCTAAACAATAGCAAAAGAAATTCAGCTATAAACTAGACTAAAAAGTGTATTTATTATTATTATTTTTTAATTAGACAATATTTAACAAAAAGCTAATGCATACTATATATAAGCGCTTAGTCAACATAACTGGAAAAGTGCAAGTCCAGTCCATTTACTATTATTTACCATATGTTTCAAAAAGCTAGCTGCATACCTTAACTTCATGGATCTAAAAATTATTTAATTTCTCTCACTATAAAAACATTCTTATGAGATGGAAGTGGAGTTTAAACTTTGAGTTTAGCACAGTAAAAACTGTAAACCATCCTTCTATACTAGGGGAACGGGCAGTTTTCATCTTACCACATAGTAGCCATGCACTCCATTGCGGTCAGCTTCTGGTTCTTTAATCCACGTCTTTAACACGTACCTCTCGTAGGAAGGTTTTCACTGCAACTAAAGTTTAGATTGTACCACGCAGTACAATTAAGATCTCTTAAGATCTACTTAAGAGATCTTAAATTTTTATCGTTCCCCCTTTAATTATTTTTTTCTATTTTTCAATTACTCACTTACTGGATTTGATTGATACCTGTTGTTTTCTGGATCCGGTTGGGGGCAGGTAACAGCACCTTTCTTACAATGTTAGCCTTTGTGTGGGTGGTTATTGTTATCTGATAACAAAAGAGTTCTTATTTGTAATGCAAGACTAATTTTCCTGTTAACATAAAATCTGACACATGATTATACCAAAGGCAGAGTTTTCCTAATCTGTCAGAAGTTAGTAAAACTGTCACCAAATATAACAGATTTTTGCAGTAAAATAAACTTTTTTATTTAACTGGGTGTAAAAAATTTGCAAAGGCCATATAAGAGAATTCTGTAAAAAAATGTTAAATAGTATTTACTAATTTTGAAAGTTTAATTTAGGGGTCGACTGGTTACCTTAATGCATGTTTTCTAGCTTACACAATTTTCTGTGTGTGTATGTGGCTCCTGAAAATTTTAGGAATATCAAAGACCTCTGTCCAGAAATATACAGCTCTAGGAACAAGGAAGGTACTGTGTACAACCCTTAGTATCCCAGACTTCTACTACAAGACCATGAGGACATTTTCCTATGAGGAATAAGTAAAACTTTACAGTGAAAGGCACGTTTTGAAACCAGTGCTGGGTGTTATAGAGAAAATGCAATCTTTGAGTCATCAGGACAAATGCAACGATTTCTGTTTTCTGCTTACTTTGCATTTTACCATCAGATTAGGTTGAGTTGCATTACTGCATATTGCTCAAGTTTCAGGAATGTCAGAGTCAGAGTAATAATGTGGCCCTCCTCCATGTTCAGCTGCTGACCTCAAAAGAAAAGTTTTGAAATCAAAGAATTTTCTTTCCAGCTGCTTTTTTCATTCAAAGGACTGGTTTATAATCTGAGAAACATTTTGTGCGTTTTTGATTAATATTAGTGATATGAAACCCATCTAAAAAGTGAAGAACAATAAATTTAGCTTTTCTGTTCTGTCTCTGTAGATAGAACTGCATTAGATTCAGTTAATTCACTTTGTTTTAAATAAAAACTGCCACTGTGATCTTTACTGACTCCTACAATAAAAATGGTGAAAAAAAAATACAAACATGTAGCGATTGAAAAAGGCAGCTGGCAGCTGTAAAAACAACAGCCAGCTGCATGGAGCAGCAGTTTTAACTGCATGCTGTGGAGTAAAAGTATGAACGAACAGCTGCCGATATCACAGTAATTCAGCATGAATGAGCCGTGTCAGAAAAGAAGAATTCGAAGACCAAATCAGCTTGGCTCCAGAATTTCTTTACCTTAGAAACTAAATTCATCCTTGTCACGTGTTAGCTGCTGCGGTTTAACTTTTCTTTGTTTTGAATTTCTCTTTCATCTTTTCATTTGCTTCCTTTTTTTATTTAAAATGACTTTCTGTCCTCAATCATTTGAGTTCTTTTCGCTGTTTGCTCCACACCTGTGTTGCTTTTAGTTGATTACCAACCCTGCAATACCTAACTGAACTGACACTTTACCTCTTTTTATTTATGTGCTCCCTGGTTTCTGTTTTTCTCTACCAGACTGACAAAGTTCCTTTCAGTCTAGTTTTTGAGATGTTAAGGCATCCTTTTAATACCCAAGGGGCAATCGGGTTTGCAGCCAGTGATACATAACATAAAAAACAATAACAGCACACAACACACATTGACATGGGTTGTACTAAGGTATTGCCATTCACAAGATTGATGAGAGCAAGAGTAAAATACTGTAAATTAATTTGTTTTGCATCACGGCAGAATATATGTACATCCTAAAGGAAGCAATGCAAATTCACACCTGCAATGTACAAGGTTTAGGGCAAGGTGGATCTGGCCTTTTTCAAAGACCTGACCACATATGTTAAGGTACTGTAAGGATGTCCAAACCTTTACAATACCCTGCAAACAGAAAGTGACCCAAGAAAACAGATAAAAGTCATGGCAAGAATAAATTTAATGAGAGAAGAGAAAAACTTTTTCATGAAAGTGGTTTCAACATCAAAACTATTAAACTTATGATAAGAATACATTCTTTTATATGCTTTTATTTTATTTTATTTTTTTCGCACAAGGTCATTGTAATTTGCTGTCGATTACCAGAATATTTGTACTGGCCAGATGTCAATCACGACAGCGGGGTTAGCTGTGAGATTTCTCCTCAAGTTAATGTATAATGCTTTTGTTTTTAAACCTTAACGCAGCACTACTGATCTTTGGCAGATATTTGCACATTGGTGCCCCCTAACAAAGGCTATTTTAGCACCTGTTTTACATCCCGTTTTTATTCTGAGCCCTCTCCAGCCGGTAAAAGTCTTCTATAGTTGACTTTTGTTTTATCTTTTGCTCGGTCATGTTCTGTTTTATTCTTTTTCTCAATTCGTTTATGAATATCCTTTTGCCTTTTTAGCTGAAACAGCTATGGTGTGCGTTAAATACGACCAGTGTGGTGATAAAAAAAAAAAGCTGTGAAATGTGGATGCTGAAGGGCAACGACGGCTCCAGCATTCTGCATAATGACAGCACTGAGTTTCAAGGTTAAAAATCTTTGTAGTGTTATTTATTTTTATATCAGAAATTGCTTCTTGATTGAAACCAAGACAATTATGTTAAATCAATTTAGTGATCCTGTTAAAAGAATGACCAACTGCTTCTTGTACCAGCTGTATACCACAAAAAGATGACTAATCACATTTATTATAAATGTCTAGAAAAGAGGAAATAAAGGCATGAATAACTTCAAATTCTCTTGGAGAAAGAGGAAGTTGAAGCTTTAGCTTGGCCTAAAGTCTTAACCATAATAAGATTGTTCTGACAACTGACTGGTCTGTTTTTTAAACTTTAGAAGAGCTGAAAAAATGCAGCCAACTTCCCAAGAAAACCATCAGGGTCATCTAATGAATCTGGTAATCCACATTAGATTATTGCTTTTATTAAGATTAAAGAAGTTTAAATTAATTCGTGCTTTAATTTCATTACAATGATGGTTATAATTAAGGTCCTCAACATGCAGCTGCTTTACATTCATGAAGACAAATTATAAAAGATTAGAAGATCAGCACCAGGTTACAATAAATGATTCCTCTGTTTCAATGTATTTCCTTATTTCAGCTGTTTCATGCATGCCAATTTTTTTAATCCTTTATTCAGATATATCTTCTTATAGAGATGCTGTAAAGGATCATTGGAGCAAAGTTGCATTGAAAGCCTTTTAGGTTTCTGTTCTTGACTGTCTAATACGTCCTTTGTTCTAAACATAAAGAACACATGCTTTTAGTTTTATTTATTTAAAAGGAAATCAGTACTGAAGATCATTTGAACGGGAGAAATGTTAGTCTACCTTAATTAAGAATGTGTGCATTTAGGTTTCCTGTGTCCATGATTGAGTGTGAATGTGTGTGTGTCCTCCTTGAGGGCTGAAGAGCAGAAGTTGCTTTGAACAGACACCGGCCCATTGAAATGTTGATGGCAAGAATGCGATGCATCCAACGCAAAGTACACACACGCTGCTTTGAGTCAGCTTCACACACTCACAACTCCACATGGAGGTTAACTCCTTCCTCTCTTGTTCTTACAAACACACATACTGCAGATGAATCAGTGTTTGAACAGTCTTTCTCACACAGACAATTAGTGCTGTTTTTCAAATGCACGCACACACACACACACAAGGAACCACAAACTGAACTTCAATTATTCACATGAACTATTACTAATACAGTAACACCCCAGCCAAACCCACACACGCCCACACAAACCACAAACTACTGCAGATCTCCTCTAAAGTGCTTTAAAATTACCTTAATTAAATTAACCTAAATCTTTTTTGGATTTCATTTAAAATGCAATAAGCTACTGTGGTCATGGAGGGTAGCTGTGGGGCTTTAACCTATACTTAATTAGCTTTTAGCAGCATGTAGTTAATAATCCTTTAAACCCATCGTTTGGCTGTTTGAACAGAAAAATAAAGTATTTAGTCAATTTAGACACTTTTAATTGTGGGTAAACTGTACACCTCCTGTGTTAACAACAAAACTATGTGGAAACTTTAAGGAACTTTAATTAATTAAATTTATTTACTTGCTTCTTAATCAGTGAACAACAAAAACTAAAGAGAACGTGTCGCCTTTCATTTGCTGATATCTATCGGTAATAGCATCAGACACGAACACAAAATGAATGATGTCATATTTAATTGCAAAATGTACACACAGCGTGCACAAACACACAAGGTGGTAAAACTGTTTGTAGCTCCTTGTGGGTTAAAAGTGATAATATTAAAATAAATAATATTAACACTACCAAGATGGACCCTTCCTGAGCTAAAAAAAAGAAAATATGACATACATTTGCTTTTTAAATTGAGAGCATACCAATTTATTATGTCACAGTAACTGTCTCACATGGCCAAAAATGGACTAAAACATTACATGTCTTTGTTTTTCTTTGTAAACTGTAACAAGCTGATGCGCACATTGTGAAAGTGTCACAAACAGGATAATGCATAACAACAACACAATTGCTTTCATAAAAAACTGGATGTAGTACAAAATGAAAAGGATAAAAGCAGTTAAAACAAGTATAAGACACTATAAAAATCAACCTTGTCCCACCCCAACTCTAATGTAATACAAGAATTGTGGATTATATGTTTAACAGCATTCAGAGGGTCATAAAGGTTGTCGGGGAGGACAACTAAGGAAACGCTGTCATATTTTAAGAGGATAACACAAAAGAAAGAATCACAGACATTTGTGTGATCAAACATTGAAAGGCAGAGAAAATATTCCATCATCAAGCTATAAAACATTGCTGCCTTGATCTGTAAGAATTTTGGTCCAGGCAACTGCTGCTTACTGGAAATTTTCTCTTTCTTAGACCATTCTCTGTGTGTGAAAATCCCAGTAGATCAGCAGTTTCTTCCTCATTCTGGTGCTCAGTTGAGCATTAAGCTGCTGACATGGGATTAGCTAATTATATATTTCTTTTAACAAGCAGTTGAACTATTGTACTTAATAAAATGGCCGGTGTATTTCAGCAGTCACCTTCATATGGAGGATTTACTATTAAATGAGCCGAGAAAATGTGCACATTTACCTTTTCTAACATGAAACTTTCTATGCTTTCTATGTTTACCTGTCACGTGCGTATCCTTCCACTCTGTCACTTTTCTACCTTTGCATCGCTAAGCTTGCCATCATGCATTTGTTAGCATGTGCATGCATGCATGTGTGTGTGCGTACAAAGGCATGCGGGTGTGGAAATGGCACTTAATATTCTTTATGGGCTTAAAGAAGGCACCACAATTTTGCTCATGTTCCCCCCTTCTGACAGCCGTGACAGAGCAAACAGCAGAATATGGATCAGCACTGCTGCTGTTCACCTGCTGCAAGGTGTGTTGTGTTGACTAAAAGCAATTTAACAGAGAAACTGTTCCTTACACAGAAAGCCTCATAACCTATGAAAATTACGCATTTAATTAAGGTCAAAAACAGATTTTTATAATAGGTTTAGGTTTTTCTCATGCATTTATACAAACCCAAAGGAACAGCAAGACTCCAACAATGCTCCATGTTTATCACGAGATGGCACAGCAAAAAATATTCACGTGACTTGCAGCATTTCTAGCCTGTGGCCCCCTCTGACAGTTATAGACACACTGGCATGCTTTAATGAAAGAGTTCACAAGGTGTAGTGGCAAAAAATGTTTGTTGCTAGATAGAATAAAGATAACCAAAAGGTTTACACTTCTTTACTTATACCCAGGGAAATTTAAGATATATATGTATTTAAAGTGATTTGCATAAGCTTAAATATTTGTTAATGCCATTTTAAAATTGTAGGTGGTGTTCTATTTGTCTGAGAAAAGCATTTCACCAGGCAGCAAAAACATTGATGATAGTTCCTCACCTTAAGGAATGGTGGAGTATCAGTATTAAAGAAACTTTTTTTACGAATTAAGACAAGTTTATACCACATGTCAAATATGGACACTATAAATGAAATACAATTTACTTTAAACTTTCCACATTTACATTTTGAGCAATTTTGGATTCATACTTTATCACTGAACAGAGATCAATTACTAATGCGGGTTTCTTTTCCTACTTGCTTATGTCCCATTTAATTGTATTTATTGTAATCATTATAACCCTGGCCACGGACTGACTTCCAGGAGTTGTTAAAAAATAAACATTCTGCCTGTGATGTCTGACAATTAAAAAGTTAACTGTCTCGGTCCTGAATGAAGCTGTGAATTTGTAATTTCAGAAGAGGTGTGTTTAACGAAGACCTTGTATCTGTAGGACTTAGCTGATGTATCAGTTTTATCAAAGAGTTTTACATTTTGAACATCCGCTAAGCACCATACCTTTATCCAGACAGGCTGGGACAACAATCAATGTTACACTGTGTGGGAGCGAGGGAAGACAGTGTTTTGAGTTTCTTTTAATATATACATTGCACTCAATAACTTAGAGCTGCAGATATGCTGTAGTCACATATGTAGGCTTAGAGATGAATAATCAATAATGTACTCACATTGCGGTCCAGCGTCCAGGTTAAATGTTGAATGAACTAACAATGCCTCAAACCACCTTGTAGCATTAGTTTTCTTAGCTATCACTTAATAGTTTTAATTAGGGCTGGGAATGTTAACGCGTTAATCGCACGTTAACACAAAGATTATTTAACGGCATAAATTTTTTTAATCACGCTTGAAGGTTTTAATTTTATTAATTTTTTTGCTCACTGGCTTTGATCACAGAAACATGCGCTCCACGCCTACCTTCCTGGTCCTGCGTGTGTCTGATGTAATCAGGAGAGAGTGGGTTTATTAAAATGAAGAGACGTTTTCTGTCTGGAAGTTAAGAAAGAAGAAAAAGAACCAACGTTTCTTTTTGTCTGTCCAATCCCATGCAGATGGGCAGAACATCGTGATTTTTGGACTTTTGGGAATTTGACAATGACAATCAGATACTTTTTAGTAAAGGTAAGACATGTTTTCTAACTGTTTTACAAACATGAAGCATAAACTGGGCCTTCTGTTGCCTCTGGTTCGGTAAATCTTGGTTATAGCGAGATGAAACTTCTAGCTGTGAAGTTTGTGAGATGTGAGCTTTCAGTAGAGGAGTTGTCTGTTCATGCTCTTGAGTGGACACAGGGAGACATCATCTGTGTTTACATATTTATTGGGACTTTGTGTCTTAACTGTGTTTGTTGCCACAGAAATGGTTTTGCTAAGCTGTTAGCTGAGATTCTGGACTTTTCTGGATACCACGCAAGTTTATAGTTGCATTTATGCACCTGACGCTACATCTGGAAACGAGATGTTAACCCCTTAACTCCTGGTAGTGGAGAGTGCAGGTGCAGAGGTGAAGTTAAACAGTCAAGCTAAGAATGCAAGTTAGAGAATTTCTAGGCAGAAATCCAGAACATTTCTTCCTTCTTTCTTATAAATATTTGATCTTTATATAAGAATAAATATTTAAACGGTGTTTAAAGAGAAAACTGGTGATAAAAATGTGTTTATGTGTTTAGTTCAGGGGTCTGCAGCTTTTACAATTCAAAGAGCCATTTTCCCTCAGTCCAGCTAAATAAAACTCTTTAAGAGCTGCAAATGTTATATATATATAGTATTGTTTGCTATTTTTGAAGAACCACATTTTTATTTCCATTTTAAGGTTTTCAAATAAAGAAAACATAAAACCGTTATTAAAAAAAACAGATAGACAGATTTTCTTCTAAGGGATGTAGATATTTGTGAAACAGTATTTAAAGTAAAAAAAAAAAAAAGTCCATAGTTTACAACCTAATAACAAAAAAAAAATGATTTGAAAAAATCCCATTTTAGCGACGTATTTAGAGGCATTGTGGAAGGTCAAGAGAGCCTCTTGCGGCTCCGGAGTTGCAGTGGAGACCCTGATTTAGTGTTTGTAAACCAAAACTTTCTTCATTTTCTATATAAAGCCGCAGGCCTTCTTTGAAAGGACAGAGACATTTTGCACTTAACAATGCGATTAATCACGATTACATTTTTTTTTATAGTTGCCCAGCTCTACTTTTAATCATTAAATTCAGTGAGGCACAGATTTGAAAACTGGCTGTCTCTCAAGAATGTTTTTAAAAAAATTTTTAATTATATGATATCTGACCAGCCAATTGTTTCTTGTTCCCTTGAGTTTCCTTTAAATAAAGGGGCTCCACAGGGCTCTATGTTAAGCCCAGTTAGAAAGATTTTAAAGATTAGAAATATTCCCCCACTATTTAATCCATTTTAGAGGAAAAACAAATGTTTCCTCACATATGTACCTGAAATTTCTTCATTCATAGCATGTGCATGATGACATCAGTTGCTGCTTTAAAGTTATTCTTGCTCCATAACCTTCGAGAAATTTATTTGCTGGATTTAACACAAGTCTTTATTCATCTTTACATTTTATTGGTTTAATAAGTTTAACAAAATTCTGTTTACAGTTTCTGCAATTTGGTCCATTTTTATCTCTTTATTCCAACTGAGTTCCAACTGAAGGAGTCTACTAAGTGACTTAAAACTATCTTTGTGTGCCAATAAATCACTGATAAAACATGTCAAAATGCTTTTTTGTTGTTGTTGTTGTTGATTTTAATAGACAGCTTTTCAGTTTATACAAGCACCCATTTCTCACAATAATGAAAATGATCCTCACGTGAAAAGTTTCACTGTGTCAATCTACTTCTGAAACCCTCCATCTCCACTAGAGAATGAATTCATTTCCTGCCTTGCTGAATATTTTATTTGCTCCACTTCTTTCCTTCTGGGTGTCCCATCATCTCCTCCTATCCTCTTTCCCTTCATCCGTAACAGTTTCCAGCTATGAACTTTTAAAATTATTTTATGATATATAAGACATAATGCCATCTTCTTTTTCAGGAAGTCTAGAATGACCACTGTCCATTTGGCATGAAGGCCCTAATCCAGCATGTCTTTGATCCTAAGCTGCTTTGTTTGTGGTGTAGAATTTAAATTTTCTTAATCATTTCAGTGCCAAAGTCAATTGTATATGCAGAGAGATGTAAAAACAAAGCAGAAATCCTTGATTAGATATCTGCCTGCTTTATTATGGAGTTAAACTCCATTGTGTAGCGTCTTACAAGTTAAAAATAGCGGCGGATGCATAAATGATGAATATTCATTGCCTATACAAAGCATGTACAATTTATGTGTACCTTTTTCTGATAATGCACCTCTGAACCATGGCTCAGTATGTTTGTTTATTTACATGTAATTTAAAAGGAAACTTCTTCCTTTACTGAAAGAATATGAGAATAGCTGCTTTGAAGTCTTTTTACACAGCTGTGAACATATAGCTTCTGAGTGCAATGTAAAAATATTTAATCAACATTCTGTCACACGTAGTTGTAGTAGTTCTGTAATTATAGATGTTTTATCAGCTATGGTTCTGATTGATGGGAATTCAAGATCTGGTACACTTTCATTTCCAATAAGAGTGCTGCACACTGGGTTGCAAGAGTGTGCACAGTTCACTTTATCTTCACAGAAACACTTGTTTGCTCATTGTAAAAGCTCTGAAATTGACAGCACCGGCAGATAAAATGATAGTTTGAAGCTGATGTTTGGTCTCGTGTGGGCTGAAATCTGCCATCAGGTCAGAAATAATTAACTCATTTACAAAGAAAGTTGTTATTATCAGGGGATAATGTCCAACACAGACTTCAAGATGCAGCAAAACATCATTCTTGGCTCATACACCCTCATCTTCTGGGACATTGTGGAAGTTTCTGAATGTAATTCCAGTTCTGTGCGTATATTGTAGCCCTCAGAGCACTGAGGATAACAAGATACTAACAGAAGTAGGAAAGGATATGTTGGGCTTGTTCTGGCCTGGATTTAAAAATGTGTGAACATGGTACTTTGGGTGTAAAAACTGCCAATGTGTGGGATTGCATTTAGAAAGTGGTCGCTTCGGGCATTTTATTTGTTTGGGGTCAGTCACTCAACAAACTAAACTGCCAACCAGATTTACAAGTGACTGAAGAGTTATGGGGAGGAATGGAGAAAACCAAAGTAGGTAAAAAGAGAATCTGAGAAAACTGATAAAGAGACAAGAGTTTGTTAGCTACAGTGTACTATATTTGATTACTGTTATCTCTCTTAATTCTATTGTGATTTCAAATTTGCTAAAACATGGAAAAAATATCTCTGAAGATTCGAGGATGTAAGAAGTTGGCTGGATGTTCATTAATTTATTTCTCTGACTTGCATTTTTTGTGCTCTGTTGTTGCATCTACACAATTACACTTGATGCAAGTTTGCCTAATTAGAGATAGAAAAACAGAAGGAAAGTGAATGGAAGGAAGAAATTGAAGGCAACGAAGCTACAATGCTTGAGAAGAAGGAGAAAAGAGGGAATATAAAAGGCAGAAGACGTATAAAAGCACAGAAAGATAGAGGGACAGGATGCAAGACAGGGAGTTGAGTAGGAGTGAGTGTGACAGAAAAAAGAAGAAAAGGACTGAAGGTGAAAAGCAAAAGAGGAATGTAGATGGATGAGGGGAAAATGGAGCAGAGCAGAAAGGAGAGCGTGGAAAAAGAGAGAAAGGGCCACTGAGAGAGATCAGAGCTGAGAGTCATGTGATGGAGAAGCACGTGCATGCCGGTGGTGTCAACTCTCCCTCCCTCTTCCTCCCTCTCTTTCTTTCCACTCAGATACAAGAAGAGCTCTTAGCCAATCAGAACGCAGCAGCTCTTTTGATGCGTCTACCTCTGTGCATGTGTGTTGCTCTTTCGCCGACATATTCTATTAAATGGACAAATGTATTTGAATCCTTTGAGATTTTGATATTCAAAGCTTGGACAGATTTTTAAGTTGGCCCCATGAAATCAGTGTGTTTCAATCAGCAAGACCAGAGTACACTGAACTTGAGACAAAACCAGATTTCAAAGATTTGAGAGCAGGCACACTTAATGAATTTATTAGAAATCAGTTTTTTGCAGTCAAACAAAATGTGTGGGTCAACAGAATGGATATGCACAAGAAACAGCAAAAAAAATTGATGTGGTATGTAAATGTAAAACAAACAGAGAACAATAAAGAACATTGATGCAAGAGTGTAATTGCGGTGAAGTGTGCAAATGTTCAGTTCAATGTTCAACAGTCGCATAGCCTGATGGTGTGCCAGTAGAAACTATCACTGAATCTGCTGGTGCGAGTTTGAATGCTCTGATACTGCCTGCTCAATGACAGGAGGATAAAGAGTGTGAAGATGGGATAGCTGGAATCAGAAAGGATACACTGGACCTTCGTCCTACAGGGTGGTCAGTAGAGGACCTGCATGGATGGCATTTGAGTTCTGGTGACTTTTTGTGCAGATCTGATCGCCGTCTGTAGAGCGTTGAAGTCTAGAGTGTTAAATCTGTTGTCCCAGGCTGTGACACAGCCAGACAGAATGCTTTTGATGGTTCACTGGTAAAATTTGGTCAGTATTCTGGCCAGTATTCCTCAGCTGTTGCAGAGAGAAGAGCCTCTTCTCTGAAGCTTTTGGCAAAAGTCTCTATGCTTTTATAATCACAATTACATGATGTGACCAAGTAAGAATCTTGCTGATGATGACCCCCAGGAATCTGAAGTAGCTGACCACTGGCATGCACAGATAGAACTTTGGTGGTGCTGAAGCACTTTCCCTTGCCGTAGGGGCTGAAAAAGTACCCTTTTTATCAGAATAATTGTTTTATATACTGTCTAATGCATGTGCCCCACTATGTTGACGCGATCACACATCGCTTACACATACGTGTGTGCGTGCGTACGCCTGTTTCATTCCCATCGTTTCTTAGCAACGTAATCGAGTGTTTATTTGATTTCAGGCCTTTTTGTATTAGGGGCCGTTTGAGACATTATTCAGAATTAACCTCTCACAGACATGTGAAATTTAAGTCATTCACACACTATACTAAACCCTCTTATATATCATACTGAAATCATTCACACACTATGGTGAAACCCCTCATACACTACTACTGAAACTGCCTCTTATATACTATACTGAAATTTCCTCTCTTATACTTTACTGAAATGCTCTCATATACTATACTGAAATCACTCACACACTATAGTGAAATTTCTGAATACACATTTCACTAGCATGTATGAAAGGAATTCTACTAGTATGTGTGAGCAAATTTCACGTGAAAAAAAAGTAATTTCAGTTGAAACTAAAGTCACGTAGTAGAAAAAAACAGAAGCGAATTTTCAAAACAAACCGACGAGGAAGAAGTTGGAGAACACCGTGACAAAGTTTTTGCGAAGACTTATGCTGTGTTAATATCTGCTCAGCCGCCTGGACGTAATCTCAGTGAGGCAGCTGGCATCTTCAATACTATTCTGGCCTCAGCAGAGACTGTTAAGACTATAACATGACATCAGCCAGACAACCGACAGTAGTAAGTCTGAATGAGGACATGCTAACTAGCCACCTAGCATAACTCGGACATTAGAATGTACAGTGCTGTAAAACAAAGACCTGGACTCCGGGAGTACTACTTTGGTGAAAACCATGCATCGGATTGGATTAAATAGATTCTTTTGGCCACTGAGAGATGACATTATATATTATATTATATATAGATCAGAAAACATCCTGAGCCTTGTTCCTGAGCCCCAGACAGTCACCAAAAGGCACATGATGATTGATCCAACAGTGTGGAAAACTATATGCTTTCTTTTGCATCTTTTAATGATACGTTTCAGTTAAACAGAAATATGGGAATTTCCAAGCTCCAAGTCAGAATTTTAATCAGAATCCCCCGTGAATTTGAATCTCCAACTAGAAATGTCTGATCAATCTCACTAACAAAACATAGAATTCAAGACATGTTTTGTTGTACTTCTGTAAGGCTGGGAAGCACAGGAAACACTGAGCCTTGTGATTATATTGACCTGAGCTCCCATTTCCAAATGAACACAGCATAAAGCAAACTCTCACTCCCCAGGGTCCTAAAGAGAGTTCACCTTGCGCCTGTGCCTGTTGCGGCCATTGTATGTCTACTATACATGGTGTCCTAGACACAGATAGACAAATTATTGAAAGGTTTATGCAACCAGGCATTCAAACATTGAAAGAACTGGATAACTGACTTCTGACTGATTATTATTTTATGATGTTGTTAACATATTTCAAGAAATTTGCAAGTACATAAAAGCCTGTAATGTTTTTCTTCACACTATAATTAAGCATAGGTGGCGGTTCCGCGTGCTCTACAAGGTGCCCTTTTTTAAAAATGAGCATCTTCCCCTCAAAATGTCTGTGCCACCACTGTAGCTGACTCATTTTCCACCTTTATGCCCTTGGTGGAGATGTGGAGTCTCCTAGACAGACTTATCTTATCTAATATTAAACCACTGATGGTGGTGTCATCTGCAAGTTTGATAAAGGTATTGGAGTTGTGTATGACCATATGGTTATGGACATCCCTGGGGGCCACCAATGCTGAGCATCAGTGTGAATAATGTGATGTTGATGTGACAATTGAATCGATTAAACATTGTGATAGGATCCATTTTAAAGCCTAACGCTACCAATCAGTCTTTTTACATCTGAATCCAACCAGCTGGTTGCTGTTAGCCTAACAAAATTGTGAGTGAAAGCAAATCAAACAGTAAATTCTTTATTATACTCAGTAACTAACTGCACATTTCAAACTAGGGCTGGGACTCTGCTAAAAAACTCATTCTAATAAATTAGAGGCTTTGTCATTAATTAATATTTGCCCCTTTTTAAATTTAAACAGACACTAATAATGTAAAGTCAAGCTACAGTAATTTCTGAAAAAATGCATTTTATTCCATTTCAATTTAAAACAGTAGAAAAAGAAATAGACAATATTCCTGGCCCAAACTGAACAGACCTAAAGTTAAAGAGCCATTTTAGTAATTTAACTAATAGCTCCGACTGTCCTCAGTACTTTCAACTTTTTAAATGTTTGTGTCCACACTCTGCATCCATCCATCCATCCATCCATCCATCCATCCATCCATCCCTCCATCCATCCATGCATCCATGCATCCATGCATCCATCCATCCATCCATCCATGCATCCATCCATCCATCCATCCATGCATCCATCCACCCGTGCATCCATCCATCCATCCATCCATCCCTCCATCCATTTTCTTATGCTTAGTTGGGGTCGGGTCGCGGGGGCAGCTGCCAAATCAGGGAAGCCCAGACTTCCCTTTCCTCACACACATTCGCCAGCTCATCTGGGGGGATTCCGAGGCGTTCCCAAGCCACCCGAGAGCTGTAGTCCCTCCAGCGTGTCCTGGGGCTTCCCCGGGTCTCCTCCCGGTGGGACGTGCCCAAAACACTTCACTGTGGAGGCGTCCAGGAGGCACCCCAACCCAATGCCCAAGCCACCTCATCTGGCTCCTTTCAATGCGGAGGAGCAGCAACTCTACTCTGAGCCTCTCTCGGACCACAAGCTTCTCACCCTATCTCTAAGGGAGAGCCCAACCACCCTGCAGAGAAAACTCATTTTGTGTTCGCAATCTTGTTCTTTCGGTCACTACCCACAGCTCCTGACCATAGATGAGGGTAGAAACGTAGATCGACTGGTAAATCGAGAGCTTTGCCTTGTGGCTCAGCTCTTTCTTCACCACCACAGACCAATTAAGAGTCTGCATTACTGCAGTCGCCACGATGATCCACCTGTTGATCTCCCGCTCCATCCTTCTCTCACTTGTGAAAAAAACCCCGAGATACATGAACTTCTACATTTGTGGGGGGACCTCATTCCCGACCTAGAGAAAGCATTTCACCCTTTTCTGGCTGAAGATCCTGGTTTGGGATTTGGAGGTGCTCTTCATTAATAGGCATTAATATATGACAGTAAGCCAGGGCAGGATTACCCAGTATCAGCTTTGCATGTTTAATTTTAAGTCTGACCCTCCAGCAGAGGTGAACAAGTCCTGTTCTGACTGCAGCTGTGTGTTCTTTTGGATGAAGGAGGGGCCTGTGGCAGCACCGCGGCTCATTCAGAAGAAGTAAATGATACAATGCTTTAACATCACTCTCTAAAACTCTCCAATAACATCAAATCGATATTAGAAAAAGAGTCGCTAGAGAGATGAAAACTCCCTAAGCTCTGATGCGTGCACCGGTTTAAGTGGTATACCAGGAACATTTGCACTGGCAAACGTTACACATTGTTGAGAATTCAAACTGCGATAAAATGCGTTAATTTTTCTAATGCTTTTTTTTCTAATAAATTGTTTTTGCAATTTATTCCCTAATTCAAACGTAAAAAGTACAACAACAATAGAACCAACGCAATCATGGCTACATCTGCCATGGCCATGTAAACGAAGAAGTTAACAGTATATTGTGGCTCAAGTCACACAGATGGCGCTGCACAAACTCATGCTGTGAACCAAAAACACTGATTCCCAGAGTGTGCGGTTGGAGCATCGGGGTGGGTGCTGGCCCGCGCCGGGCTGGTGTTCGGGGGGGGGAGGCCCGGTTCTCCTTGGCATGGTGCGTTCCCTCTGCCTTTGTTGGGGGGGCTGTCCCTGGGTTCCTGGGGCCCTGGACCCTTTGCTTGGGTCGCTCTGGGTGGCCGGTCCCTGGCGGAGCCGACAGCTGCCTATCTTTGCCCACTGGGGTCTGTGCCCCAAGACCGTGGGGGGCTCTGGCTGGGGCTCTCTTCTGCCACCCTCCGGGTGGGGCTTGTCTGGTTAGTGTTGTGATACATTTGTGATATGTCTTTTTGACTTGGTCATTATTTAAAAACCCTTAATCACTGGCAGCTCTGTTTTTCTGTAGAAGCTGTAGAAAATTTTCTGGTGTGTTTATGTACAAATGTAAAAGTTTGTTGTCTGGTATTAGCCTGGATTGAAGGGTCGTTGTCTTCTGTCTGTGGTGTTTTTGTCTCTTCTGGCTTCTTCTCTCTGCTTTCCCTTTGGCTTCTTTTTGCTGACTTCTTTCTTTTTCTGTCCCCTCCGGTCAGATCCGGCAAGATTACATAGATTCTATGATTCAAAGTAAATAAATAACAGTAAATAAATAAATAAAGAAATAATAAAAAAAAGTTCCACAACACAATATACAAAACACTTTGTTTGTCAAAATACTTGTTGCTTCCAAAGTGAAGTTATTCACTCCCAGCTCTTGACGTACTCATTCAAGAGTCACAGTTAACATGGGAATCTCATGCCTTTCTTTTTATTCTTTCCATTTTTTGATTTTCAATTTCAGTTTTCTTTCCATGTCAAGAACTCCATTAAGTTAGAGCAACAAAAAGATTGTTTAATAGTTCAAAAAACCACAGAGTAAAATGAATGAAATATTTTGCTTGTCCCTTGAAGCAAATTGTATTAGTAACATTTGCAAAATACTCCATTTGGTTACAGAAAGCTTCTTCTACATTTTATAGTTACCATGGAAACACGACACCAGTTTGGGAATACCCAGCATGATGAAGAACTACACTTCTTAAGTACCCTGGGTGTTGAGAAGTAACAGCAATGTCCCCTGACCAATAGATGTAAGAGGCTTGCATAGTTTATGAGCTATCAATAGCTCATTGGTCCCTTCACTGCATGATTTACAGTTTAATCATTTGGCCGTTCATATATTCAGTTGCTGTTTTTCATGTGAAATGGACTGTGAAGATATTTAATTACTACTTCTGAAATAAATTTGCCACCTTTCGCCAAACCAGTCATTTTCTTCACAGAGGACTAAAATCACCACTGCTTTTCAGGTGATTTACTGTTGACACAAACATCTGATGCATCCTTTTAAAAATATTTAAAGATGGAGACAGAAGGAGCTAATGACACTTTGAATACACATCTGATGATAGCTTATTGCCTACACAGACCCTCATGTTTGTGTGATTAAACTCAGCATTAGCACTCTTAACGTTGACTGTGCTCCTAACAAAACAGTCTATTCAATATGTAAATTTTCCACAGAGGTGGAGGAGCATAACGCAGCCTACGCTCTCTACTGTCACATCTCCAGCTTTCTCACTCAAATGCAAGCTTAATTTCCTTCAGTACCGGCCAACTTTTATAACTAGTTAGGCTGAGGTTAAATATGCTGTACTTTAATCTCTGAAATAACAGAATGGACAGTTATTGGTATGCTCTGCTCAGCCACAACATGAAAACCAATGAGAGGTGAAGAAACACTGATTACATGTAACAGCAAGTGAACAGTCAGTTCTGGGAGCAGGAAAACAAGGCACACATAAGGACTCTGACAGGTGCTAAATTGTGGCGTGGGAAGTGTGATTTTTCTGAATGATGTTCTGAAGGAAAACTGTACATCCTGACTTTCATGTGTTAGTGCTTCTTTGACCCTTACCATCTATATAAATAATTCTGTCAGTCATACATAGACTTTCTTGCCACTTCATTTGGTCCAGCTTGCTAGTACCAGGTTAGACCCCCTTTTCCTTTCTTTTCTCAGAATTTACTCATGAAGATTCAACCAGGAGTTGGAAACATTCCTTAGATCCACTACACGGCAAAGGTGCTCTATTGGATTGAGATATGGTGACTTTAGAGGCAATTGGAGTGCAGTGAACTTATTGTATTGTTCAACTAACCAATTGGGGATGAGTTGAGCTTTGTGACATGGTGTATCATCCTGCTGGATATAGCCATCAGAAGATGGTACACTGTGGACATAAAGGGATGGACATGGTCAGCAACAATACTCAGGTAGGCTGTGATGGTTAAATCATGCTCAGTTGGTACCAAGGTGCTAAAAAGTGTGCCAGGAAAGTATCCCTCATACGATTACGCCACCACTGGTCTGAACTATTGATACAACTCCAATACCAGGCAATGGACAGAATCCGGACTACTTTAAGCACTTATGGCTCTGTTATGCCACTAGCAAGTGCTATGTGGGCCAGAAATGGACCAGATATCAGTTGCCAGCCTGGCTTGAATTAGGGCTTCTTTTGGTCACATGCAGTCCAGATGTCAGGTGTCTGTCTGGACATGAATGATGGCAAGTATTTTGTGGGCCAGAAGTGGTCCTAATACAGGGAGCCTTCCTTATATCAATTTCCTTGTGGGCCACATGTGATGATCATGTGGCTGAGTTTTGGCAGCTACACTTATATTAAGTAAACACTGTAATTCAAGGCCAAATTTAGGCCAAACAAACAGGCACATTTGGGCCAAACAATTTTTGCTATCTGTGAAGACCCATGCTTTCATGTTTATGTAACAATCTAACTGTACCACCTGAACATTGCAACTGGAATGGAAACTCATCAGACCAGGCAATATTTTTTTTCAATTTTCTCTTGTACAGTTTTGGTGAGCCTGTATGAATTGTGGCTTAAGTTTTGGCTTAGTTTCAGTCAAGTCAAGTCAAAAGACCTGTGTAAAGGCAAGAAATTATGTTTAACAGAGTAGCTGTCAATGCCTAACCCAAACCAAGCACTGAAACTTAAAGTAGCACTGCAAGTAATAGTACTTGTACTATAGTACTTGTAACAACTGCAGTGTCCAACAGGAAATTAACCCGTTAGTAGTCCAGTGACAACCCCTGTAAAGTCCCTACAGTCTTGAATGTCCAAATAAAACAAAAATCTAGCCTATTTAAATTAATCTAGACTACTTTGCCATAATAGTTATAATAATAACCATAATAGTATTTTCATGTTCATAGTATAGTTATTAATGTGTATGAAAAGAACACAAAGAAGCATGAAAAATTGCCTAAAGAACATGAAATTGACTCATGGAAGAATTAACAGAAGGATTAACTAGAGAAACCAAACCTTACATGAGTGTCAGATACAGTATGTTGAGCATAATGTGTGAGCCCACAGATTTAATCAGACAAAAAATGTCTTTCATTTATTTTTAGGCCTCAAACAAAATACATGCATAACTTTTGAGATGCAGAAACTTGACTACACAAATTCAAATCAACACTAATATAAAGTAAAGAATAATTGTGAAAATAAATACATATTTATACAGTAGACACTACACACAGTATCTGCTCAGATCTGTCCAGGTCAAATACTGGTATTGTGCAATAAATAATGCAAATGTATGTGGGCGTGTAGAGGATGCTGGAATAAATACTGTATGGCTATAAGGAAATTTTAGCTTTAAAAAAAAAGCCCTAAATGTCAAAATCAACTTGTTGGTCTGTGGATCTGCAACCATAAAAGAAAGAACGAAAGAATCATGTCTGGACAATTAAAAATGATGTTTTGAACAAAAAAAACACCCCACACAGCCCACACCTGAATGAAGTTGGCAAATAGCCTCTGCAGCAAATATAATGAGATCTTAAAGTGTTGTGTGGTTGTTGCAGTTATGTTCATAAATGTAAACATGCCTTTTCAGTTAGTCCCTTTCTCTCATTTTTCTTTCTATCTTCAGTATTACTAGCTGTTTAAATCTGGGTAGATTTTTCCATCTGTTTCTCTTTCTGCCGTTTAGTGCTGTGTGGTATGCTTAGTTGAGGATGAAAAGCTGACACACACTCATATGCACCAGGATGACTAGGTTAAATGCAATACATGCTAAGCCTTCGTGTCACTATGTGACAGATGGAAGAGGAGAGAGAAGGAGAGGGAGAGGGAGAGACACAGCCGGACAAATGCAGGTATTTGTAATGGATGAGCTGAGAAGCCTTAGCTGTGTCTGTGCACGCAAGCATGTGCAAATGCTCCAACTTAGCGTGTCTGAACAATACTTAAAAGGATACATATGTTTGAAGTTGCTAGTGTGTGTGTTTACATTTGTATTGTTTGAACATTATCATCCAATCTGGGTTGATCAATAAACACGCATACAATTGATTCACTACACAATTTTGTGAGAGTGAACATGACATAACACATGGATGTCAGGCGGAAGAAAGCTCTGAGCGAAGAGTGTGTATGTGCATGTGCTGGCAGATGTGAGTGTGTATTGTAATTGTTTTGCTGAATGTAAACACCAAAAGCCCCAACAGAGATTGCGTGTGTCATCTTTTCGCTTCTTTTATTTCAACCATTAAATACCACATTTTTCTGTCCAACAATTTAGCAAATTTTGTTTTGCATTTAAGAGTCTCTTCTAAAACCCTACATTTCTTCATATTTTTCCATAAAATGGGATGAGTGCAGTGATTTCAATAAACATGAACTGACATTAATTGAAACAAAGTCCATAAGGCAAAAACAGAGTTTGTACAATACTAATGGGATTTAAAGTTAATATATGTATTAACCATCTTCAACACAGCTTGGACTATTTTAATATAATTAATTTTAAGTAGTCCTTAGGAAGAGTTCTCTAGACTCCTTGAAGAACTTTCCAAAACTGTTCTTTGGATGTTGGCTTTGACAAAATAATCCCACTCCAGATAGCAAAAAAAAAAAAAAAAAAAAAGTTTGGCCCAAATATGCATGAGTGTGGTTGCCAACAGTCAGCCACATGAACACCACAAGTGGCCCACAAGAAAATTGATATAAGGAAGGATTCACATACTAGGACCCCTTCTGGCCCACAAACATGCCTGCTACGTGGGGCACTGCTTCCATAATGTTGATGTCTGGGCTTTGGGGAGGAATCATCACTCCATCAGACCTGCTTCCACTGATTTTCAGTCTAGTTATTGTGTCATTTGTCATACCTCAGCTTGTTTTCCTTTCCTTAGAAATAGCTTCTTCAATGCCACCCTTCCACGGAGACCATTTCTGATAAGGCTTCAGCCAACAGGAGATGAGTCAACTGACGGTCCAGGTACATCTTAGGTCTTGTGTAAGGCCTTTGCTGGATTTGTTCATGTTTCTTTAAGTACATCACTTTCAGATCCTGTTCATCTACTGTTTTTTTTTTCTCCTTAAATTTCTTCTTTTGTTCTCCACTTGTCCAGTTTCTTCACCATACATCATGCCGAGACATGCCAAGTTTCATCTTGCTAGTGCAAACACAATACTTTTTGCCTGTCAAATTGTGCTATCTTTGGCATTTTTCAAAGATGCAGCTCTAACAATGAGAACAAATGTGAGGTTTACATGACAGGCTGGTAGTAACAAAGTGCCTAATGATCCAATTTAAAATGGGTTGTTTGCTATATGTTGACATGACATACAGTGAGGAAAATAAGTATTTGAACACCCTGCTATTTTGCAAGTTCTCCCACTTAGTAACATGGAGGGGTCTGAAATTTT
>JBAMHW010000007.1:8670287-8685637 GCA_037177495.1 Rhadinocentrus ornatus | reverse complement strand
GAAAATTTCAGACCCTCCATGTTTCTAAGTGGGAGAACTTGCAAAATAGCAGGGTGTTCAAATACTTATTTTCCTCATTGTAGGTTAATATTTTAAATTAGGCGCTTTTTTTCTGCTGGAATGTTTCATAGGTCAGTGTTGAGTGTCTTAACAGATTGAATAAACATTCTTCTGACAATGGTTGGGTACAGGGACTGGATGAACAGTTACTCAAAAGCAGCCACTGTTTAAAGACCTTCGGAAAGCTGTAGAACAGTTGCTCAAGACCACTTCAAAAGATCAAAAGAACATCTGGTTGCTTGAAAACAAGATGTTAAAAACAATTAAATTAAATGAAAGTAAAATGTAATAAAAGATAATAATAAAATAAATGTAGCTTTAGTTTAATTTTAAACACTCTAGATGGGTGTTGTATGAGTCTGAATTTCAGCTGATTTGAGAAATGTAAAAAAAAAAAATGGGTTTGAGATCAAGAATGTGCTAACATGCAATAATGTGTCTACATTGATAAACGAGTAATTGTTACAGAAAAAAATAAAATAAAATCACGTTGGATTTATTTGCATCCAGTAATACCATGCTGACATCAGTGTAAACCTTGTTTGATTTATTGCTCCAAGCTGTTAATTCATCTACATGAAACTGAGCTTCTGGGCTCCAGTCACCGTTTTACTGCTTCAAATCTTCTTCTCTCGTTTTTCTCCTGAATACTGTATAAAGAACAAGTGTAGACAAAAGAGTAAATGTGTACAAGTAAGCCATAAAGTAAATCCAATCCCCATATTTAATATTTCTCTTAGTGATTTGTGCATTAAAATGTGAGATAAAAAAAAAAAAAAGTTAACTGACACAGTACTGACCCCCATAAGTCCCAAATTTTCATCTAGTTTTCTTGGTTTGCCAGTCAAACAGATACCAAATACAGTCCTTATCCTCTAATATAGTCAGTCCAATACATATGCAAACACAATAACAAAGTAATAATTAGAGGAGCAAATAAACCTTGTTAAGCTGTGCATGGCTCCCTGAGGGAATTCAAAAAACAAACTCTCCCAATGGTAGAGTTACTGGATCCATGGTTAGAGGAGATTGTGAAGTGCCAGACATACCGCTTTTGGGCAGTCCATCCTCTCAGTTAGGGGCTGTAAAATCTGGAACAGAGTACCATTTGCCATAAGAGAATGCCCCAGATGTAACACTTTCAAGACGCAACTTAAAAAGTGGCTTAAATCAAATTAACATTGTACTCATTAGAATTTCTGCACGCTTCCTGGCATGTGATGTATGTTTATTACCGGATGCCAGAATCATCTCCTGGCTACGCTTCATTAACAAGAGGTGCTTTTATTATATACATATAATCGCTTTATCTTTATGGTAATTTTTTTTTTTTATTTCTTCCTCTCTCTTCTCTGTTTTGTGTTGCATAACTACCTGCCTATGTGTGGTTTTTCCTTGTAAATATTGTATTGTGTGAAATTCTGTGTTATATGTATATGTAGTTTTAATCTTTACTACTTTTTAAATTTTTGGATTTTATTAATGTCAACATTTTACAACTTGTCCAGGGACAAGAGTTGAAAAGTAGCTTAACACCCAACACTGACACGTTTACAGAAATGTTCATTATTGTGTACTGTCCCTGATAAATAAAGCAATAAATAAATAAATATATTTAGCTGTGTTTTACACATCTGTTATTTATGCATCATTTGCTATTCATTAACCTTCACGCACCTTCCACACCTGTGACTCCATCAGCGGTTGCTGAAACTATCTGCTGTTACACTGGAAGTATTTTTTTTTGTCCCTGTAGATGTTTCTGCGATTACGTATAATCTACATTTAATCAGCAAATAGCGTTTGTTAATGACTGAAAAGTCTTTTGTGCCTTCCATAGCATCTATTATAACCTGAGAAAAATGCATATTTAATTGAGGGGTGATTAATGTGTTTCAGAGTCAGATTTTAATCCTCAGTTGGACTCCTGGCTCTTCTTGGGTTGGGGAAGGGGTTAACACAGATCCAGAAGGTGAAAGTGGGATGGGAATCGGATTAATTGTTAACATATTTGAGTACGATGGGAAGGCACTGTCTCTTCATGAAGAGCTAAAGCCAACACAGTATATAAAAAAAACCTAACTAGAAATAAATGATGAATATCCTAATCACAAAACAACAGAATTTGTACACACCTATAACTGAACTCCCAAACTTAAACATAAACTAAAGTAAACAGTCACATCCAGATCCACTGGTTCAGATCCATGTGTACCCCTAGCCCCAAGTGGCACCACATATATATAATCATTCAGCATTTATACATCATCATCTCATTAACTGCATATGTGATAGTTTTGCTGTATTTTGCTCCTTAAAAGAAAGAAGATGTAAAAGCCATAAAACACCAGATGTGATGACTCTGTAAAGTTAATCAGCTGATTAAACTTGTGATTTGGTTAAAAGATTTTTTCATTATCAAAGAAGTATACCTATTTGTGCAGCGATGATCACAGATGTGCTGAGTAAACAACGGTTTATAAAGAATACATCATTGCCTGTTTTTCTTTCATTTATATATATTCTAAATTAGTTTAAGCAAGAATCAACATCATAATAACCCCACCCTCCCCAAATGACAGCTACTAAGTGCACAAGAAAACATGGGGGGAAAAACACATACACTCAAACATGTATCCACACGTTAGTGGTGAAAGATACATAGGCATATAATTTAATTTACATATAAATGAAAGCCAGCTAATAAATATTATAAGTGAGGGCAATGACTATGAGGGAGTTTTGATCTTTATTGATTGAGTATTTAGTTCCCCTCACATAGGTCAAATCTTTTGGAAAATAAAATATGAAGAGGACCAGATTAACAGAAATATATTATATGTTCCTTTCATGATCGCTACCAGTTTTTAATGTTGGAGAATCTTAAAAAATGTTTTACCATGAAGTGATAGTTAGTGGACTGTCTTTAATCCAGCTGAGTGAGATATATTTTGGACAAGTCAGAGGTGCTTCTCAAGAAGTATGTATTTTGATGCAGGAAGCTGGAGTGCCTTAGGTGAAAGACCAGCAGGAAAAACACTTGGATCTATCTTTATCTCTACAACAAAAATCTTACTGATTATTTTGGGAGTTCAAAATCGAGAGATAAGTTTGCGCTCCAAAAAATAATGGAAATAGGTTCCCCAGTCTGATATACAATTTATGCAGAGGGTAGATATGTTTGTTATCAATTTCAGTGATCCAGACCTTGTGTATCATAAACCTGTTGGATGTTAGTGTTTGACAGATTGGCTACGTCATCTCTAGCTAGCGAAGATCGCCCCTGCCCGCGCATCAATCGCCTCAAAGAAAATCTCCAAGCTACAGATCTAATGCAGTTACTTGTTTAAACTTCGTTTTTCAATAACCTAAAACAGCTGCTGTTGTGTTCAGTCATCCCTGTAAATGACTAAGACTGGCAGATTACATCTCTAACTCACTCAAAAGAAAAAGAAAAAATGAAATGGTAAATCAGTTTTTAAATGAGAGAAAAAACCCTTAAACGTATTACTTTCCAACATTAAGAATGTGTACTAATTCCCCACACACTCTAATTGAGCGGGTACTCATTTCCTACAAACTTACATACTAATAAATACCTCTGACTCCGTGGGTTTTTCTCTTCACCTTCAGAGTGGATTGCAGGCCAGTGAAAACAAACTACTTCTCTCCTGTTTCAAATATTTATTAAATCACATAGAATTAGAAATGTGCAAACAAAGCTCTCTTTTGGGTCCATGTTTTCTATCCCTGGACTTAAAACAGAAATGGAGTCTGCTGCCTGCTCCAGCCAGAACTCACTGTAACTGGTCCACATATTTATGGTCTGTCTGGCTATACACAGTTTTGCTGACTAATGCTGGAGTTGTAAGAATAGGGCCAGCTGCAGTCACAGGTCCTGCGACCCTCATGTGTTCTGTAAAACAGGAAGAAAAGACCATACACAGACAAACAAGGGATGTCCTCTGGACTTTGGGACTTCCCTTAAGTGTAACATCTCACATGTTGTGTACTGGGAGACACAATTAATCAACCTTCACTATATGAAGAATCTCATTGTTATTTAAGCACAATAGCATACTATTGGTAAGTATATAAGCCTATAGATAAGAAATATTTAATATGAATAATAGAGTAAGAGTATAAATGAAAATAAGTAGCACACCTGAGTAATTCCTTGATTAATATCCCACTAAATTTATCTACATTCTCTATATCTTTGATCACAAGAGTGTTAATCAGAGCTCTGATAGACACGAGTTCTCGGTTAACAGTATTTCACAGCAGAAACAGAACCACAAAGGAGTTTCATTGTCTTAATTGTTAAAAATATTATTTTAATTTAATTGAAGGCCTAGCTTGCAATTTGCCAACAGCTAGGTTTTACATCCCATCGCCACATCTCATCTCAAGCTTGGGTCCTCTACCAGAGTCCTGGGAGCTTGAGGGTCCTACGCAGTATCTTAGCTGTTCCTAGGATTGAGCTCTTCTGGATGGAGATGTCTGATGTTTCTCCAGGTATCTGTTGGAGCCACTTCCCTAGGGTTGGGGGCCAAGTGCTCCAGTGACCACTGGTACTACTGTTGCCTTCACCTTCCAAGCTTTCTCCAGCTCTTCTCAGAGTCCTTGGTATTTCTCCACTTTCTCGTGTCCCTTTTTCCTGATGCTGCCATCGTTGGGGATGGCTTCATTGATCCCTACAGCTTTCCATTGCTGCTTATCCATGATCAGAATGCCTGGTTGGTTAACCACCACCATTTTGTTGATCTGTATCTGGAAGTCTCACAGGATCTTAGCCCTCTCATTCTCCAACACCTAAGGAGGGGTTTCTCATTATGACCTAGAGTTGTCTTGTCCATATTTTGCACAGACGTCATGGCACTACATTGTTATGGTGTTCAATGTATTCTTTTCCTGCCAGTATCTTACACCCTGCTGTCAGGTGCTGAATTGTTTTAGGGCCCCCTTTGCACAGCCTGCACCTGGAATCCTGCCTGGTGTGGTAGCTCTGGGCCTCTATTGCTCTGGTGCTTAAGACTTGCTCCTATTCTGCATGATTAGCGCCTCTGTGCTATCCTTCAGTCCAGGCCCCTCAAACCATTGGTAGGACTTGTTCATATCTACCACTTCAGCTAGAGGGTATGGAGAGAGTGAGGAAGAGAGAGAGATTTTTTAAGACACTTCACTTGCCAATTTGTGCTTATCTTGTGTGTTTTTGCTGCTGTCTAATCCCTTTTTGGCTCCCTTCACATTTCAACTTTCTTGTTTCAACCTTGGACTAAATTGAAGGTCATGGATTTTACATACCACAGAAAACTTTACTTGCTGTATACATACAAAGCATGACAACTAAACTAACATGACCAACAATCTAAAGCCTTTACAGAATCAGGGTGTAATAACAGACAAGTGGCCAAAAGGCCCAGAATAGCATCTCAGCGGTCCTCTTCTATTCCATTAATGAGCAATGATAAGCTGAAAGATGCCACAGATCAGCAGAAGAAGAAGGAAGAAGTATAGCACACATCAACCACTGAGCCACTTTTAACAGTGTCGGCTACTTTTTAATAATTTTAAAGTAAAATCTATTAACTAAAACAGTAACACAACAGTGAGTTAAAACACAGAAAATTAGCAATTGGATTACATTTAGAATTTAAGTTACTTTAAAAAGAGTGCTGAGCAGATGACTTGAATTATGTTCTTTAGCTTAACAGTCACATCCATCCTCTGAAATCTAAATGTTTTTTCTTTTTCCTTTTTTTTTAATTGAAAGATTGTTTTCACCAGATGCCAGAGATGACGAAAAACATTTAAATGTGCTCCTAATTAGTCTGAGTGTCTTAAGTTTCCTTGTTACAGTATAATATATAAATATGGTCTTAATAGATATTATCAAAACCATCGATGAAGATGAACATGGAGATGCTGTAACAGAAGAATGTCTAAAGTCTTAGTTGAAATTTTCCTTTGAGTCCGTTAAAACAATGAGCCTAGCTGTCTTAAACTACTACATACAAAATCTGTTGATAACCAAGATCTAATTAAGGATGCCCAAGTAGTCCAATGAAACATACTCAAAGTTAATCCCCTCAGACTTGTTGGACCTCTGGTCTCTAAATGCACTGCTTGAAATACCACTTCCAATACATCTTTCATTAAGTGGACAGACTACACAACACCTCAAAAATTTCTCCCCTTAATTAAACATGAGAGCAGTCACACCCTTTGTGTTATTCAGGCAGGGCATGGCAAACCGAGATTACTTTATTTGATCAGCATACTTGAAACAATGAAGCAATTCAATGTGCTTTATACACAGTAAGAAAATACATCCGGCACCTAAACAAGAGGAAGATAAGCAGGAAAAAAACTGAGACAGTTTAGTTGCAACAGAAAAAAAACTATCCACGGTTGTAAACTGCTGCTATCCTTTTGTTTTTTGTAGGACAGAACACAAGATTCTGACCCTTTATGAATGACAGTGAGCTAGAATCAGTTTCTTTCACTTCAGGATGGGAACTTTAAATTGGTTGAATGGAGATATGTACAAACTACCTTCCACCACACTCACCTTATTCCTGATATGCTAAATCAATAGTATCCAGCATGTAGAAATGCACAGTTGTGATTCATACCATGATATACTGACTATAAATGTCATTACATTAGGAGGCATGAGAATTGAAACTCATCTTTGGATAGGATTTGGTTACATAGAAAAAAAACCTATTTGTTGAGTCTTGGTTTTCTTCTTCTTTGTGTACCCTCCGGTCCTGGAAGAGTGCGATACAGGTGGTAGAATTTATGGTATTTACTTATCTTGCTGCTGATTTTGTTGTGCATCCAACAGTAAATGATTGATGTGTTTTCTATTTAAGTGAAGATTCACATTTTGAGTTTAAATGTTTTGAATTAATATTTAAACAATTTTTTTCCGTTTTCTTAAAGTACAAACTTTTGCTAAGAATCAATTGAAATTAAAAAGATAAAAGGAACCAGAGTCTGAACTGATAAAATTTAAAAACAAAATTATTGATCTGTTCAACAGACAACTTACATTAAATTATAACGAATAAAAACACTTTAAAGTGAGGTACCACTAATGTCATTAATCCATTTTCTATGCCTGCTTATTTCAATGCAGAGTCGCAGGGGGCCTGAGGCCTATTAGAGCAATTACCAGGCAGGAGGCAGGGTACACTCTGGACAGGTTGCCAGTACTGTGGGAGTAAGCCAGAGTACCTGGATGGAACTCATGCATACATGGGGAGAACATTCAAACTCAACATGGAAAGGCATGAGTCAAACCCCTCCCCCTAGCCAAGGCTCAAACTAGAACCTATGTGACCTAAAGCAGTGGTGCTAGCCAACACACCACCGTGTACGCTAATAATTTCTTCAACAATAAAAGAGTAGATATAATTATTTGGCAAAGAGGAGATCCAGTCAGACCTAATTTTGTTTTGTGGAAATATGGGACAACTTAGGAAAAGAGCCAATAGTTTTAATCTTTTTGTCTGGTAAGAAGGAAAGCACAAACATTTCATTTTCCTGCAAGAAGACAGTATAATTAGCTCTGATGTAGTCTCATGAAACTAACACAACAAAATGTCGTGACCTGGGGTAAAGAGAAAATCAGATCTATAGGCACATCAGGGGTGCCTCAGGGCTCAGTGCTCGGTCCTCATCTCTTTTCACTATACACCTCCTCACTCGGTGCAGTCATCCGCTCAAATGGGTTCTCTTACCACTGCTATGCAGACGACACTCAGTTTTTCCTTTCCTTCCCACCTGAGGACACAACTGTCTCAATGCGAATATTAGCATTGCTGATATCTCTGCATGGATGAAGGGTCGCCACCTTCAGCTAAATCTGTCCAAGACCGAGCTCATCGTCTGTCCAGCCAATCCTTCCTTACAGCCACAGATAAGCGTGCAGCTTGACTCTATCACGCTTGTGCCCACGTCTTCTACCAGGAATCTTGGTGTCATGGTAGACAACCTGCTGACTTTTAAGGACCATATTGCCTCGGTTGCCCGGTCTTGCTGATTTGCTCTCTACAACATCAGGAGGGTCAGACCCTACCTGACAAATCAAACGGCCCAGCTCCTGGTGCAGGCTCTGGGTATTTCACGCAATGACTACTGCAACTCCTTACTGGCAGGCCTGCCTGCTTGCTCAGTTAAACCTCTGCAGAAAACCCCCCAAAAAACACTGCTTCTAGCACTACATGGCAGCACCTGGGTCCAACTCGACTCACAGCAGTCTGACTACTACTTAATTATGATGTCCCACCCTGTTTGAATTCTTGCTTGTGTTGTTCTTACTCTCAGATGTAAGTCGCTTTGGATAAAAGCATCTGCCAAATGACTGTAGAATATAATATAATAGAATAGAATAGAATAGAATAGAATAGAATAGATTTCCCATTTCACATAAAGCAAAACAATGATTTGAACAGTGTGCAGTGACTACAACCAATGAAAACACACAACAGAAATCCATTCAAAGTTAGCATGCTAAAGCTAAAATTTCATGAGGTGCAGGTATTTCTGCAAGGCTGCAACACAGCCACAGCTGTCACGTCAATAGAAAACTACATGAACCATTAATCTAAAATGGAAATCAACAACTAACATGCACATTTTGAGAAATGTGATGGGTGTTTTTTTTTCCTCACTCATGTCACAGTTACAGGAGACATCAGATGACAGTGCAGTTCATCACAAGTTAACAGACGTGTCATTTCTTATATATTAAATCAACTGCAAATTAAGTCGACTGTTTTCACTTGGTGGACTGATTCAGTGATTTAGCATAGTAAAACTAAAGGATAATGTAGTCGTAATACTGAATCAAAATTAGTTAATAGAAGAAGAAGAAAAATTAAATCTGCTGTTTGGATTATTCAGCCTCATATTAAAGTCAGATCTAATCTCGATTTAAATCAGCTACTAGCGAGGCTGTGAGGATAATGTCATTTTTATAACCACTTTTACTGCTACAGCTGTTCCCCAGTCTACCATCTTTCCGGTTGATGTGGAAGAGTGTTAGTGAAGATTTATCTGCTGGTCCAAGATCTGCAGTTCTGCTCACGGAAGCTTGGAAAATGCTAGCCTAAAGATAGAGTAGGCCCAGTGTAAATATAGATACAGCTGGATGTTTCATTGCTGCTGGTGCATGACAAGCTAATCCCCAGTTCTGGTCACTTTCAGTGTTTCAATTTGAATTAAAGGGCACTCATCTGAGTAAGGTTTCCAACACCATAACACCCACAGCAGAGGTTTTAATGTCTGTAAGGTTGCAGGGTATTTTTATTCACTGTAAATTCACTAATGTTTGCAGTGTCATTGGTTAGCAGTGGTTTAATGGACTAGAAAAAGAGAAAATTGTCTTTAAATATGGGTGCCAGGTAGGTTGTGAGGTGAAGTCAAAGAAAATAAAGAGAAGAAAATCAAGCTCAAGATTAGAGGAAAAGGGATTTCTTATGTAGAGGAAGGGGAGAGAACATGAGATAAAACTATAAAAAAAAATAAAAATAAAAAGATATAAAGAATGAAAAGAAAGGAGGAAAGGCAGAAGAGTGCATGATGATAAGGATGCAGAGAAGAGAAAAAATACATGGTGGGAGAAAGGGAGAACAGATGAAAATAAAAAATGAAAGTGGAATGGATGGAGTAGTTGATGGAGGAGAAAAAACTGTAATAATATAGAAGGATGAAATAAAGGATCATAAACACAGGAAGGAAAATGGGGTTTAAAGCAAAAGAGAGGAAAGACGGAAGATGAGAGTTAGAAGTGGTGAGGCAGAAAAGTAGGGAGAGTAGTATCAAGAATCGAAGAAGACAGAGATTCTGAATAAATTATTTTGTCTTCTTCTCATCACTCTATCTTAGCGTCTACGTTTAAAACACACACAGGTTTGCAGTGGAATTGTGAGGACCCACACTCATAATGTTCAGAAATCATTACAAAGAAAGATGAAGGCAGCAGACACTTGAATGCACCAGCCATGTAGGGCATTTTTATTTGATGGCTGTGATTTATAAAGATCCTAGGGCTGCAAGTTGTGGTAACAGTGTCTATATATATTTTAATTTCAACCTCAATGTAGTAAATAGAATTTTTTCTTGGAACACCTGAAGACTGATTTGTCTCAATCTATGACATTTTTTACCCTTTCTGAATCATTCTGATTTAAAACTATAAACGCATGTTTTTAAAGCTCAGATGATTTGCAGATAGGGGTGTTTTTCTTGCCCTAATTAAGATTTTGACAGGACAGAGTTGTTTCTAGTTACTAAATAGTTTATGTGGAACTGATGTCCAGGAAATCTCCCCGTTCTCTCTGCAGTTATACCTTGAACCACGATCTTCAAGGTGAAACTAAGTGAAAAGTCTAACAAGTCTTCAATCAAAATGGCCAGATAGGTTGTTTGTTCATAAATCAGATGTTCGTTAACCAAACATATGGACATACAGAAAGCTTTGCCTAATTAATTTGGGCTGTAGAAGATGAATACAGAAAACTTAGGTGGAAAAAATAGATTTTTATTTGTCTTCCATGGATAAAAACCTGCTTCATTGGGCCGCAATGTCCAATTCTTACTCTAGCGACTTGCAGTTGTGTGTGAACTGGTGGGGAACTGGTGCCAAATCCATGACCATGGTCCTCAGTGGGAAAAGAGTAGAGCAGGGATTCAAATCAAATAGTTCTCCAACAGCTTTTTGTCAAGGTCTGCACTTGCCTCTAATGACCCGTTATTTGAGTCAGCAGCAGCATGGACATATTGAAAACCTGCAGGACACTTGCTCAAGAGGTTCGGAGTTGGTGATACCTGAGTGTCCTCTCTGGGTCAGGAATGAGAGACTTCTCCAAGTGGAGGAGTTTGTGTATCTTAGGATATTGTTTAGGACTTTGGGACAAATGGGGCAGGAGATGGACAAGTTAATCAAGGTGGCATCCACAGTGACACGGACTCTGCATTGGTCTTTCATTTAGAGAAGGAGCTGAGCCAAAAGCTCTTAATATACCAGTTAACCCGCTGGTACCAGATGTTCCTTAGAAGTACCTTCACATGTTATACACCATTGGAAAGCTAAGATTCCTAAGACCTGGATGATGTATACCATTCTAGGCTACAATCACTGTAGGTTCAGTTAACACTTATTTCTGAGCAGGCACCAATGGACTTCATTTTTTTAAGCCATGGTATTGCAACAAGTTGTTACAGCAGAGACCCATTTTAGGCAAAAATTAGAGGATCGAATTCCTATCCTCTCCTTTGGCCACGAGCTGAGGGTAGCAACCAAAAGACCAATATCAAAGACACAAGCATCCAAAATGAGTTTTCTCCTCAGGTTGTCTGGGCTTTTCCTTAGAGAAAGGATGAAAAATTCAGTTATCCCGGAGGAGTGCAGAGTAGAGCCACAGTTGCCTCTCATCAAGAGGAGCCAATGAGGTGGCTCGGGCATCTGGTAAGAATCTCCTCTGGACGCCTCCCTGGTGAGTTGTTCCAGGCACATGACACCAGGAAGACATAGGAAATGCTGGAGGCATTACATGTGTGTTTCAATTTAGGGTCTACACACTTAGGAGTGCATAGACTACGTGGGCTAAAGAGTGTCCTGCATAGTGCGTAGACTCTGAAGCTGTTTACTGTTAGTGAAATGAGATAGCCTACTCAGCCGACAAGAATTTTTCCATAGCAGGAACGTAGGATGTTGAATCCCTTAAACTTCTGAAATTCCTAAGTTTTGCATATAATAGGACACTTTAGTGGACATTAACCCCGACTGCTATCTGAGGCTCTGTTGTTTTCCAGCTAGCACACACTCTTCATTAACCCCTTAAAAATCCACAAATATCAAATATTACATGATCTTAATGCTACAGTCAAACAAACATGTTTTTTTTTTCAATGTATTTCGTTTAATGAAAGACTTTAATAATGGATGGATGGATGGATGGATGGATGGATGGATGGATGGATGGATGGATGGATGGATGGATGGATGGATGGATGGATTAAATATTTTTTTTTATTTTGTCAACAAACATACTTACAAAGTAACAGGAATATATTAGTAGTTTTAGTCACAAAGTGGGTCTCCTGTGGTCTTTATCCTGACCCTGTGATTCTAACGCAAACAAGAACATAAAGGAGAGGGGTGTTGATTTAAACTGTGGATCATACACATACATGCGTATGCATACACAACACAACACATACACACAATGGCATTTATCTTAAAGTTTGTGTGTCGCTAAATGAGAAAATATCACATCAAACTTGCTTTGTTACTGTAGTTACAAAACTGTGTGTGAGCTTTATTGATTTACTGCTTTAACACAGCGGGGATTGAACATGGCCCCCACTCTCTCCTGATCAACTAACTACTATATGACCTGCCTATTATGTAGGCCACAGCACTGATTGATAACTGCAAACAAAACATGGCTTTGAACCACAGACATCAATAGAGAATGTTTTCTGGTTGCACTGATGCTTGTAATGCTGAAATGTATTTTGATCAATGTTTGACTGATAACATATTTGATCAATGAAACAGCCTTTAACATGAATTGATGGAACATGGGATTTAGTGTTATGTCCGAGACAGTTTAACAGACATTTGAGGATCAAATGCTGGTGTAAGTCTTCTTTGTACTGGTAGTTGGTTGATTTTTCTTTCTCTTTTTAATTTTTATAGAAAATAAAGTTAAAGACATCCAGGCCCGGTGAACTCTCTCTACTTTGTTGGCATCAATGGATCACTGGAGTTAGTTGCAATGAGAAAATTATGTTATTTTGATGTAAATTCAATTGCATTGTTATCACAGTTGTGTGGTGTGAGGGAACAGCACCCTATGGGACCAGAAAGAGAACTGTCAGATGAAAGAGAGAGAAGAACATGAATGAAACATTTAATGAGATAAGGAGGAAAATTACATTAGCACCAACACAGAGAGAGAGTGGTTTGCTCAGAGAGTAAATTATTCTCCATGTTTGATTTGTTGTAGCAAAAAATAGAAAGCTTTATTATCTGTGTTTCCGTTCAAATGTTGCACATTTGTTAGGCAAATTCCTGAACTTTCAGCTACAGTAGACATGAACCACTATGTGTTTCGAGACACTATGTATTCAAATAAGAGGATTTGTGAATATTATGTAATGACTTGAGGAGCACCAGAAAATATAAAAAATCACTGAAACACTGCTACTACAGTGGTATGTTGGTGGCCAGTTGTGATATAGGAAATCAATGCATCTAAAATCAGTTATCTCACACACATTCTTGCACAGTCTCACACACACACCATGCATTTGATTTTTATTTTTTTTAAATAGATCATTATTTTTCTTGGTAACTAGTTGTTCTTCTATGTGCTCATTCAGTTATTAACCTAGTTTCTTTCTAGAGAAGTAACTAGTAACTATAAAAAAAAATTACCTTTTTTAAAGTAATGTGCCCAACTCGGTTATAGTAAGGTGTAATTTTAAATCACTGTTGCCCAGTTTGCCCAATCCTTTAGTGACAATGGGTGTGTTCATAAAAAACATGTTTTTTCCAAATGCTTGTTTAGGCTGTAAATCTGTGCAGATCTCTAAAGACTAGCCACGAAAGAGGAACAAAAATTCACACTAATCCTCCATGTCACAGTGTTTGCTCATGTGGTGATGTGGTAAAACATGGGAAAAATTCCTACAATGTGGAAAAAAACAAAAACTTGCAGCAAATGTGGTATAAGTGGATGTTTGTGTGCATTTGTGATTGTATTTATTCGCCCCACAGACAATGGAAGTTTCTTATTACACTCAGTATTAACCTTGTCTTAACTAATCAGATGACAACTAACGTACAGCACCGTCCAGCCATTTCAAACTGAGGTGTTTTTTTACTCTGGTTTTAACACAAGTTATAGCACGCCTTTACATAACACATGCAGCCTAAAATGTGCATGTGTGAATAGCTCAGGGAAGTCTGCAGCTGAAGTGAATTACAAACTGCAGGCAAGTAAACAATAAAAGAGGAGTGGCTAGTGAGAATAGGGAGGTCCAAGTTGTCCTTTATTTTCCCCTCAGACTCCCTCTGGTGCCAAAGTAGCTCCTTTTTTGTGGCTTTTTAAAATTTTATTAAAATAAAAGTGCATGCTGAAGCTAGAATTGGTAACCATTTCTGTACTTTATAACTAAGCATTTCCAAACAATGGACTGATCATTTGCTTAAATAACAAGCATGTAACATATTTTTACTATATAAATGAATGGATGTGGTGGTTAAACCATGATCAGGAGCCTAAAGTGTGCCAAGAACATATCCCCCATCTGCTTTAAGCTTGGACATGTGTGTTCAGAGTTGCTATTCTGCAAACCTTGGTTGTTGCCAGTGGTTATTTCAGTAACTGTTGCCTTTCTATCATCTCCAACTAGGCTGTTTATTCTCTTCTCCTCCCCAGACAACTGCCGCTCAGTGGATATTTTCACTTTTTTAGACCATTCTCACACTTAAAGATGGTTGTGTGTGAAAATCCCAGTAGGAATCCCAGTTAAGGGTTAGGGCAACAGTCATCCCAAGTTCAAAGTCACTTAAATCCCCTTTTCTTCCTCATTTTGATGCTCAGTTTGAGCTTCAGCAAGTTGCCTTGACCATGTCTACATGACTAAATCTACTGAGTTCCCATAATCTACACTTCTTATGGATGAAAGTAGAGCTTGGCAATATAGCAAAAAAATCATCACAATATATTTTTTGCATATTGACCGATATAGATTTTTTTTAATACTACCAGTTTTAAAGCATCTGTACTAAAATAAAATAAAAAACTTGAGATTAGTTCAACATTTTACATTGTACGAAGTAAATAAAGCAAACGAAATAAGATCACTATCAGAATCTTCATAAGAAGGGTTTTTTGCTGGCTTCTGTTCACCGCTGTGAGGAAGCAGATGCATCTCCAAATGAAAGTTTTCTTGCAGAGAAAAGCTCAAACTCGGATAATTCAAATAGCACCAGTAACCAGTAACTACGGTTCTGAACACAGGATGATGAGTTTACCAAATGTAAGGCTTGAAAACTATCAGAATCTCCATAAATAAGGAGGATGAAGTGTTTTTTTTTTATTATTTGGTTAAACACTGTGACAAGGCACCTACTTGCACAAAATTTGCTTCCTTCGCAAAGATAATCCTGAATTCGTATTTTTAAAACATCCATCCATCCATCCATTATCTGCCGCTTATCCGGAGTCGGGTCGCGGGGGCAGCTGCCTAAGCAGGGAAAC
>JBAMHW010000007.1:8613289-8646195 GCA_037177495.1 Rhadinocentrus ornatus | reverse complement strand
GATAGATAGATAGATAGATAGATAGATAGATAGATAGATAGATAGATAGATAGATAGATAGATAGATAGATACACACTTCTTCATCTGCTGTGCAGCATTGTTGCTACAAATGGATTCATTGCCACACTTTAACACACAGATGGGAAAACTGTTCAACATACCCATCATGCCTGCAAACTTTTACTGAAAACTACTTTTGACAGAAAGATTTTTTATGCAGATGCACACCAACACAAAGATGCACACATATACTTACCTTGAAGAAAACTTCTGCAAACAAACTTGCTGCTATGCAGTGATAACATGTTTTTCTTGTGCTACATTTCCTTTCTCTAGGAATCTGGAACAGCTTCAGTTCCAAAAAGTCAATTAAATAACAGCATATCCTAAATAAATAATGCACAATATTAAATGTTTGACTATGTCCAAAAGGCTGCCTTCTTTTGTCTCTTTTACTGATGTTCATACTAATAAATGGAGATTTATTCTGTCTAAATTAGGAAGAAAAAAATATTTACAAAATAAAGAAAACCCCTGAAGGAAACAATAGTACAATTAAAGTTTATTATATGATTCACATTATTTCGGTTTCTAATAACTGTGTTCACATCAACTGCTTAATAAAAATAAATGCTTATCTAGCTAGGTAAACCAATGGATTGCATCAAATCTTTGATTTAATCCCTCATTCTGAGGAAGCACAGGGCAACTGTGAAGAGGAAAAAGTCACTTACTTCAGTCAGCTGAGGGAGAAAAGGACAGAAAAGAGAGGTCAACACGCACCATAACTCTAAGCCAAGGATACTTCCTGAGAAAGAAAAAGAAAAACATGAATTAATCACTATAACAACGATATATATTTATACAAGGGAAAAAAGAGCGAATTGATAGAAATGGAGGGAACCATCTGTTCTTCTTATAATGTTGACTGACAGATAAAAACATCAATGTTATGCAATTAAAAAGTACATAATGCACATAAAATAAATCAGTTGACAAAAGAACAAACATTATATGTTTAATGTTAATCTTAAATTTTTTAAAGCCTTTATTAGCCAATATGATGATGTGCTGGCATGACTGTGCACTTTTTATATCTAAGTCCATGTAGCAGCAAAGGTTTTGGTTTCATGGTTTTATTTAAGATAAAGTAACTCTGCTCTCAATCTGTCTTTGAAGTTTAGTTTCAGAATAATATAATAACTTGACACTGGACAAAATACCAAAACAAAATCACGTATCTGTGTGTCACATGGGTCCGGCTGACCTGAACCTCACTCAGCCTCTGGGAACTCATTCAATCCCTAAAGCCTTTTGATAACTGCATGACTCACAAACATTAGATTATTGGTGTAGTTTTACAGCACAAACTCATTTTGTAGAAGTAATTTGTTGCCAAAACTTTTCATCTTACAAACAGGACAGACAGGCAGCAAAGAAGAAGTCAAAACAGCTCTGGTGCAGTTATCAAAGGATTTATCGGACGTGCTCATCAAGTCATTAAATAAGTGTGGAGGAATGAGGTAGTAGGCTCTGATCACACAAGGCTTGTTTGGAAATCTTCTCCCTGTCTGCATGTTCAGACGCTCGTCACCGAAGCACCCAGCGAAACGCAAATGAAAGCATCAATTATGGTTGATAGTTTGTAAAAGGTACTACAATTCTGGGTGTAACATATTATTTAGTTTTAGGATGGGTTCCAGATTATAACAGGGCTACATTTCTCTGTTTGTATGAGGTAAGGTTGAGCAACAAGTGTGTTATTTTCAAGACATAAATAATTAGAGTCCATAAACCTAAGAATCTGGATAAGAACATTTAGAAATCTGCAAATGAATTATAAAAAGAAAGCCATAAAATGTTCTCTTGCTTTTAATCTTTCCCTAGTATTTGATTTCACAATTTAAATAACAATGAATCATCAGAGGAGCAGTCTAAGCACCCAGCAGTGGAAGACAATTAACATATGAAACCTTCTACATCCCTGCTAATTTAACTCAACAATATCACAGCTGAGACTATGGCACTATAATAAAAAAGACCTGAAGTCATTTTTCCTGTGAGGCTCACGCCTCAAGAACTGGTGACTGAATCAAATGTCCAGATTCTTCTTCACCTAGAACTGTTAGAGCCACCACAAACTTTGCCAGACAAATGACTGACAGAAATAAACGCTGCAGTTGCATAGCAACAGTGATGCTGCCACTTATGGCTGTGCTTCTCAGAGAAAGGCAGAACGCAGAGTTTTCAAATCTTCAAAGTGGTTCCTCAGTGATCACTGTGTGTGATTATACCAAATCAATCAGAATAAACCCAGCTTCCATCTGGAGAACCAACTCTGATTTGTTAATGTGTGTGCTTTCTGTTTGACGATTAGAGGAAAAAAGTGAATTGCTGTTTAATGTTGGAGATTTTTTCTTGTAATAGAGATTCTTCCAGATGTGAAATTCTCTTGGTTTAAATCATTTAAAACCAAACCAACAATGTGGTGTTACACAAAACATAAAGAAAACCTTTTTTCTCTTCTATAAAATAGGTTAATAGCTATAATTCATAGTTCTGAAAGAGTAATTAATAAATTATTGCATTTGATTGCATTTTGAGCTGCAATCACATGCAATGAAAAAAGTACATTCCTCATTTAGCAGTGGGACCCCCATGTTTTGACCCCTGGTGGCCCCATCAGACCCCACTTTGAAGAGCCGCATGTCTTTAATGTGTTGTTTGTGTTAGTGTATAAATAAATGCGCCCCCTACAGGCGGCATGACCTCACTACTCCTCCTCCTATACTCAACTCTCTGACTCCACGGCTCCTCATTCACTAGAAGATGGCGGACTGCGCTCCACTATTAGATGAGGAACTCTCGTCCTTTGTCTTCAATTACCTGACAGAAAACTCCGGCAGCCAGGTAAGATCCCTGCCTCTTTGGACACACGGGACCTTGGGCTTTGCAGTACGGGGTGCGTCTTTACATGTCTCGGGCCATGGCGCACGCTATACCCCGGTTGATGCGAGCCTGTCGCTCGGCTTCTCAGCAGCATCTCCCCGGCACTGTGCTACCCGGCGTTTCGAGCTACATGCATGTGTGTATGCGTTAACATCCACTCTGACTTGACGTCTGGCTTTCACGTGTCTTAGAGGAAATGCCATCAGTCATCGACAATATGGGATTTGATGAATGGAAAACGAATAAATGTTTTGGTGTTGGTGCTGGAAGCAGAGGGCAGTCGGTGTGCTGCCGCTCCGGGAGGATTATTTGGTATGCAGAGAGGCGCTTTTGAAACTTTAGACGCATTCTTTGGGGGAAGTTTAAATTTCAGTGCCGGAGACTTGAACACGTGGTGTGCCTCTTAACGCGTGGACATAGCCAGAGGACTATTATGAAATTATGACATAACGATACTAATTCATTGGCTACAGGAATGCTGGTTTTTAATAGATATGAAGAGAAATTACGCGTCTCCACTTAATCGATACTTTGCTAGTGTGGTTGGACATGACATAATCAAAGCGGATGTTTTATTAAAAGTGTTAGTTTTGGTTGGGGGCGGCACTGCAGTACATCAGTGCTGTGTAATGTTATTTATCCACTTCATTTATAAGCTGCTTGCCACGGCACGGCAGATTGAACCGGGGATCTCTGGATTCCGCGTTGGATAACTGGAGGCTGTTCGTTACGCTTCAAAGTTGAGCAACACCCAGCGATGATCCATTTACGGGCAACTCATTAGACTCTGTTCCTCAAAGCGGCCGAAAATGAGAGCAAAAGAAAAGAGAGCTGGGGGGGTTCAGCTAAGAAAGTTTGTGCAATTTGAGGGTTTTCATTATCGCTTGCGTAATCGATTGGCAGCGATTACAAAACGCGTCAGGTTCACGCGATTGTTCGCTTAGGTAAACTGAAAACAGTGGATCCCTGGATTGTTTGCCTGATGGGGTCATTATGACAGATTGTGTCTCTGTAAGTGGAGGGGTTAATGAGGGGATGGGAGGGGGTTGATAGTGCTCTACGCTGGAAAGAAGCGTTAGGAGGAGCGAATTTTGCGATTTTTAAAAAAAGGATTTCATCTGGTAAAACACGCATGAGACCTAAGACGCGAATTTATATCCTTAACTTAATCTCCCTCCTGGCTGTGGAGTACGCGCGGGATTATTTCCGTCCACGTAAAACCCATAACACGGTCTGTCATTGGGATCCGGGAGCCGTGGCGAGTTACTGCATCACTGTGTGACATAACTGCATCGTGGTGATTGTTACTGCTGTGAATACAGGGGTCATCGTAGGATGTGATGTTGCTTTCGTTCGTGTGGGTTGGTGGTACTGATGGTGAAGGGAGGGGGGCTCTGTCACAGCTGATTGGCAGCTTAAGCAGGTTAAATCAGTGTGTGGTGGGATCCAGGGAGACTGCGAGCTATTTATAAGCTGCAGCAGTGACATGTGCCTCTACATAACACAGGGAAGAGATAGATGCGAACAGAAGGGAAAATGACCATAAGGGAAAAAATTCACCTATATTTCCCAAAAGGCGCTTATTGCATTTCTTTTCCTCTTATAATGTTTTGTAATGTTATGGTAGGACCAAAATATTCAAATTGACTCTATTTCATCTCCATAAACAGCCTTAAATGTGCACTCAATCATTTCAGTGCAATAATAATCAATCACCTTGTGCGGTACAAAAAGGAAAAAACTCCCCAGAAATGTCTAAAAATATGTTCAGTTCAAGGAAAATGAGATTGGGAAATAATGCACACTGTGAAAGATGTGACCATAAAAGAAAATGTAATGTGCAGCTCCTGAAAAAAAGATGGATGCAGAATGTATAAATGAGAATGTTCAGCTGTTCATATGTAATGTTCATTCGCAGATGTTTGCAGATCTTTTTTTAATGCTAGATTGCTGTAGATTGCTTGCGTGGCGCAAGAACAGAAAGGATAAAGTGCAACTTGAGCAGGAAATCCAGCTGAGAGGGATAGCGCTCAGTTCTTTCTTCATGTGCTTTTAGATAAGATTATCTATTCTACAAACGCGGCATTAATATGTTAATATTTACTCATGGTTATTAGGGCTTGGATGACGGCTTTTCCTAACTCTGGCTGTGTGTGTGTGTGGCGAGAGAGAGAGAGAGACATGCCCCTGTCGGCTGGTTATTGTAGTACTCTATCCTCGTGACTGGTGTTACAGAACTGTGCTGCTGCAGTCATGTGATTTGTAGTGAAGGGAGGGACAGAGGGAAGCGTTACGAGACGAAAGGAGGGATGGGCCTTCCCACCCCCTCCTTCTACTGACGTGACTGCTTCCACTTCTCTGATATCCATACACGCATACATAAAATAAACAAGCTCCTTGCAGTTTCTCAGATTTTTTCCACCTTCTGCATTTATGTAATTAAGCCAAGTTTTAATCCATTATTTCCCTCAACACACTTAAAATAATTTGGTTTATTTCACAAGGAAAATGTTTTTGTTTTTTGTGCCAAACTTTGCAATGTCACTTGATTGCTTTTTTTTTTGTCATAACAATTATTGTCATTGAACACATCACGTGATACATCTTTCATGTGTACAGTTTTTACATTGGAATTAAGTTTCTTGTGCGTAAAACATCAGCAATGTGATGGCAAATAGCTCCAGTGCAGTAAGCTGTAATTTCCTGGTGACAGTGATGCTTTTCCACATCACAACGTGTCTCTGGCATTTGAAATATTTTTATTGTTAAACCACGTTGTCCACCACAAGCTTGTGCAGTGTCTCTCTGATCAGCAGATGCCCTGCTCTGCCTGAGCACTGCATTTAAAAGAAAAACCCCCAGAAGGAAACAAATAAATGCTTTTGACGTAATCACGGTGTTTGGTTAGTTAACACGGCGAGAACACGGAGACCCATGCCAACGCACATGTTGGAGATAAGAAATAATCTAATTTCACAGTCATGTCTTGCAGCTTGTTGAAACAATATTCAAACTTCAGATTGTAGTGACGAAAAGTATCACTTTGAAAATTCTTGTGCACCAACACTTGAAAGCTCTCCAAAAGTTTCAGGTCAGCATGAGAATTCTGGTTTTGGTCAGATCTGTATTTAAGAAATGCATCTTTTTAGTTGTCCCTTTTAATGTTCTGATTGAGTTGTAGGGTGTTATTTTAGTTTAAATAATTTTAAATACATGCATTAGTGAAGGTTGAAACAGCTCAATTGGATTTGTTAACTGAAAAAGAAAACAAATTGTGTTGGCTTAAACTGTTCTTTGCTTTTTGTTTTTAGTTCATGTCAATACGAGTATGGAGGAAATTGTGAGAGGGTTTTGATGGAGACAATTTCAAATAGTTCTTCTCTCCATTTTTCTCTTGCACACAGAGACAGCTAGATTTTTTTTTTCTTTTGTTCATGGTTAGTCAATGCTTTGCAGCCTAGTTTACTTGGGCCATGCCAGTTATTAAAACCATAACTAATGTGAATGTTATGTAGAATAAAAATTGGCTTTAAGTTTGTTGGGAACAGTTTTGTTAGCTTGGAAAAACCATTATCCAGCTGACTAGCTAAATGTTTCATTCAGCTAAGTTGCACATGCTAATGTAAACCACTATAAAGATGATAATTCAAATTACCATTTTGAATCAGTTTGAGATAAGACCTTAGAGATAAGAGGCAATAAGATTTCAAACCAATGTTTCCAACAGAATTACGAAAGACCTCTTTTTTCTCATACATGGCCAAGATGTCTTTGTCATTTTTGAGGTTTTGTTTCAGATTATCAGCCATTACTATATTTATTGCAGTAATTGATGCTGTGTAGTGTAGTTTTTTCACTCCATGACAAAAAAGGGGAAACAAAATAGAATACATTTTTGTTAACTGGCAGAACTGTTAGCTAGCAGCCTAGCTAGCTGCTGCATTCAGCTAAGATGCTAATGTAAACCACTTAAAAGCTAATGAATCAACAAATTAAGCTTTTTGAATAATTTTTATTGAAAACAAATTAAACAATTTTTGCATTTTGTTAAAAAAACAGACCTCCTTTCTTAAACATAAAGCTTATATTATGTGTTTGAAAATTTTAGCTTCTTGTTTCATTAACAGAGACTGCATATTCTCTCAGTGCTAATTATTGACTGGGTGTCAAGGGTCGCTCTTCGTCCGCTCAGGGGATTGACTCTGGGAAGATCAGGCCGACTCAATGTCAGTCACCACATCCTGCTGAAAGAGGACACAACCAGCTAGTGGCAACATGCTGGTAAAATATTAGCCATCTAGACCGTTGTGCTGTTCATAGTGGCAGTTAAGCAACCTTGAGTCACATGTAAATTAAGAGCACACATGCTGTTGTCCAGTGAGGGGAAATAAAGTGAACTCAAAAAACATTTTTGCTTATGGGATAAGTACATGGAATGACAGTGATTCACTTGGGTCAAATCCGTGTGCACTTAGTCACATGCACTTTTTTGTTTATTGTTTTCCTGTCAAGGTAACTTTGAAAGTGCAGTTAGTTGAACTAACAGGGATCATCAAAGTTTAACTGCACAGAGAATCAAGTCATTCTTGGGATGGAAATTTTATTCCACCACATTCTTCACAACACTCCAATTTGACTGAAATCTGTGATGCAAACTATGTGAAGTTTATAAAATAGTTTTCGATCCAAATGTAATCTTTATTCTCAAGAAACCTCTATTGAATTTCCTCTAAATTACAATTTAATTGTAGCTGTGTGATTTTCTTGATTGCATCTTGAACAACACCCACATGTGGCAGATTGGAAAACTGGATAAATATTGCAGTCATTACTGTGCTGCTGCTATGTGGCTCTAAAAGTGTCAGTCAGCATTTCATCATGTAACCATGATGTTTCAGTGTTGGCATGTTAGTGAGAAAGTGTACAAGTGAGCTCCTTTTGTAGCCGATCCCCAGATATCAGGTGATCCTATCCAATTTCAAATAGGAAGTTTCACAGTTCCCTAGTGACCGCATTTCAGGTATATATCTGGATTTAATCTTATATTGTAATTCTGAAGAGACAGTTTTAGAGCTTTCATTTGCCCACAATTTAAGGGTTGAAGTCAACATTTTACACACAGGTGGAATACTTTTAAATCTTAGTTAAAAACTCGCATGTTGAAAAATTAAAAGTGATGAAATTAAAAATGTTTAAGTTTCCACAGTGTTCCTCTGCAAGTAGTTGGAGCATCAGTTTCTTCACAAAGGCTTATAAATATAATTTAAATGAGACATTGACAAAGACAAGTGAAGGCGTCAGACCGCCAAGACGACACGCAGATAGGCAGGAGTATCAATATCAAGGCTTTAAAGATCCCAGGAGTGATGGATACAGGTGTTATTGGCAGTGACGGTGATTTACTTTGTATTAGGGACAGACAGACATACTCTCTTTGCTTGTTATTCCCTAATCTCACAGATTCTGGCTTTTTGTTTCGCTTCCTGTTCCTGTTTGTCTGAGTCGTGATGTGCAGTACTGCAGTGCAATGTGTTCAGCCTGCAGCCCCGCAGTGACTCACCTGTCCCCTCTTTCACCGTGCACCACACACACACATGCAGGCATCACTTGGGTATATTTATACAAGCATGCACTTACAGTAAAGTACAAGACGCAATATATTGATAAAATGTTAAAAAAAATTAACATATTTAAGCTTTATAGTTTACATTGGTATTTCTGGAATATATAAGTGGCTTCAGCCAGTGCGGGAATCTTTAGTGAGCTGGTCAAAGGTCAGTGTGTCAAGACGTTGTGTCAGAAGACAGAACAATTTGTCCCTCTGACATAATCTGAAGGGTAAGACAGGATTTTGTCTGGCTGTATCAGATTTTCAGTTATTTTTGCTCAAGCAAAGTACTAAAACTTTGTCTGGTTTAGACAAGTGCTAAAATTTTTTGTTGTGGAAGCCTAACTCTTCTTTGGTGGTTACACCACAACCCTTAATGGAAAATCATGCATTTTCTCAGGCCTAGCTAAGCATAAATGTATGTCAATGAACGACTGATTTCAACTGTGCTTGTCTGTCACTGTTGGTGCTGGGAATATGGTTGTTTCCTCCCAAATCCCTCTGAGGTTCATCAGGCATCCGGCTCAGACACTGACCCCCACCACCCCCTATCCACCCATCCAGAGGGCCTGTGTTTGTGCTTCATAAACTTGCATGTGCACACACAGCTTTCATTGTGTCACGTGTTGGTTTGGGCTGTTGCTAGCTAATATGCTAGTAAAGGCACGGGGTGGGGGATCCCAACGTTGGCCAACAGCCATTCTTTGGTGCTTTTTGTGCGCTCATTTGCTTCAGTGTCACTTGTAATATGTTTTATTTATTTTTTACTGCTGAGATTCTGCAGTTGAATGCCTTGCATTAGAGCCTGACAGATACAGGAGTCCTGTGGTTGGTGGAAAGTGACGGAGTAATCGTTTAACTTCCTGGGTGTGTATTTACTCTATGCCTCATATTCTCAGATGTGATTCAACATGAATGAGAATATTATAAATAAAAGTCATTGCTTTTACAAACACACAACCAAAAAAAAAAAAAAAGAAATCTAAAAAGAAACTAAAGTTTTGATTGGTTTGTCCCCCACACTTTTTCAGCCTTCCTTTGACCCTGTCCCAACATTTTTTAAATGTTTTGCTGACATCGTATTCAGAATGAGCCAATATTTTACATGTAAAGGTAAATTGTCCCACATCTGATATGTTGATTATTTTTTTCTAAATTGAGAATAAAACATGTCTTTATGAGATTTACATCTTACGCGGCTTCCCAACTGTTTTGAAATCAGGGTTTTCATTTTATAGTTGGCTCAAATCCTCAGGTTTGTATGCCTATAGGATATCAAAATAAAATTCAAAACTGGCTCATTATATTAATTGATCAACATTTTGGTGGGGCTCCAGTTTATGCGTTTGGGTTACTTCTTCTCCAAAGCTTCAGATGTTACCAATGCAAATATTTCTCTCATTTGTATAATTAGTTTTGTTCACATTGCTTATGTGCAGTTTGTCAGATGGTGGAATGCAGTTGTGCATTTTCTTTAACTAGTTCAGAAGTAATTAAAAGGTATCAAAGATCTCTTCCTTTCTAATAAAAATACCAGATTTTAATTTCATTAAGACTTCACTGACCTTGCAGTTTTAGTATCAGGGAGAGGTTGATAATTACTAAAGATATCCAGATTCATTAAGAATGTGCTCACAGTCATTGGACTCGGTTTGGATCCATCCATCTTTCATAATCAATAGAAAAGTCGCAGTTTTTCCTCTTAATTGTGTGGCTCCATCTTTGGCTTCCTGTACAGAACACAATGCCATTCTTAGGCAGTGGTAACCTTTAGCCTAGTTACCAAACAGGGATCAACTGGGCTTACATGCTGCAGTGCTGCATGTTTCAGGGAAAACACAGTTTTACAATATTTCTTCATTTGATTGGTTTAAATCTAAACAACATCAGACTGACCTCAACCTGGTTTCTGCTTTTAGCCTGTTTTAAGTATTATTCTGCACCTTGTGCCCCATTCCAATCTGAAACGTATTGGCTCATGATTCATTTGTCGTAGTGCTGCAGCTTATTTGATGTGACAGTTTAGTCACTAATCTGACTTCATTGCTCCAGAGTAAGTCATAGTGGAATAAAGGCTTACAGGGAAAGGGAACAGGGAATGGCAGAGGTCACATTGCCAGTACAAGAAGCCAGGAACTGCTGCAGAATCTCTAAATCCAGTTTTCTTGCTTGCATGGAGCAGGATTTCCTAACAGTTCGTCTCCCTCCTGAGGTGAAGCAGCACTGAACCATGCAAAGTGAACAACATACAATAGCTTGCTCGCGTGTGTTATAGTGAGAATGAGAGAAAAAAGCGGAGGAAGAGCCAAGGGAGAGAAGATCTATCAGTGAGTGACGGTGTTATTAGGTATTCTTCGACTGCCTTCTGCCACCTCAATTTATATGAAAATCTATTCGGTTTTTCCGCCGTGTTCCAGGTTGTTGCCGCTGTGACTCAAACTGGAGTTTGATGTGAAGATGTAAATTTCTCCTCCATCTATTCTCATCTCATCTCTCATGGTCCTGGTCCAAGCTATGGCTTTTAATACAGATTACACACTTTACAGTCAGTACTGTGAGCCACTATTATCACCTCTCATCAGATCTTCCTGCTTTATATTTATGGATCTAATCTTCATGCATTTGCATTCTCTAAAAGTAGATTTGGACATTTTTGGGTTGTTTATGGTAAAATAATTATTACAGTTTGATCTTTCTGTGGAAGAACTGGTTTGCCATCCGCCTCCATCCTCCTGCATGGACCACTTTTTGTTTTTATTTTTTGGGATTAGAATGAAAATTATGTTTTATTATGAATTTGCTCTTTTGGAACTAACTTGAATTTAATAATAAGAAAAATGTTCATTCTGGGAAATTGATCAAACCATTGAAGTCATTATAACGGGCAGGAACTAGCTTATTTATTATTTTGCTGTCACTGTGGGCCTTTGGAACTTGACATTAGAGATTTTTCGCTAGATTCTGAAACCAATAGACTCATAAAGTTAAACCAAAACATTTTTGAACAAGTTACTTAAAATTGCAACTAATTGTAAGCCCATTCTCACATAATGTAACATATGGGTTGCTTTAAATTGTCTGCTTGCTTGCCTAATACTCTACTTTAACCCTCTCTGCATATTACTTTGTTTTATTCTCATGGGGCCACAAACTAATTGAAAAACAATTGAAAAGACAATGTGTTTCCAAGAACTGTTCTCCTAGTTTAGAGCTAGTGGTTGCTTTCCAGATCTGTTGGCGTTAAGTTCTTTTGCTTGAGCAGAGCTTGGAGGCTTAAGAAGGGAGAGGAGCACACCGGGAGCCCATAAGACAATTTCTGCTTTGTGACCCGTAACATGTTAATCTGCTCATGTTCTGCAGCCATTCCCTCAACCTCAAAATGGCATAATTGTCTAATAATCAGCACAGTTAGGATACCTTCTATTCATGCAGCATAAATATTGCAATAGGGATTCTTTGCTGCAGAAACACATATATTATGTGTATTATTTTGTTAAAGTGGCCTTGTGAGTGCAAAAGATCCATTCTTCTATGGATGCTCAATGAAATGCGAGGGCAGCTGAGAGTGCGTATATATTTCATGTTTGCTCTGGGGAAATGATGCATGCATCCCTCATCTAAATTCCCTCTCATGTCTCAGACCTTTTTTCTTTACTCCCAAACACAAATGTTGAAGTTTGTCTATATGTATGTCACATGTCCCAGCCTAACCTTTACTGGAGATTTGTATTCATCACAAGGCTGTGTTGATAGTGTCAACATGAATAGAAGTGAGGTTATCATCCTTTTGCAAACAAAGACACACATGTATTGTTGCTCTGCACAACACTAAAGGCTTGGAAGGGTTTGAAGGAGAAGGAATCCAATCTCATGTGGGGAACCAAGAGCTGGCTGCCCTATTTCTTTAAAGCTTTCCTCCTCTTTTACCTGATTTATCACAAGGACAGCCACCTGGGAAATGTCTTATTTTTAGACAAAAAGAGCATACTGAAGGTTATGTCTCTTTCTAAAATCTGAGATTAGAAGAAGATAGAAGGAGACTGGTGATTTTCCAACTCTGACACCATAACCTGGACGAACAAGCACCGAAAAACTCACTTTTAGTCTGCCAGCCAAAAGTTATAAATCAGACCGTCTTTTACCTTCTCAATAATCCAGCGGGCCTGCAGGATTAATGTTTGTGATTATGACTCATACTCCACAACTTTGAGGATTACAAGGTGCTTTCAGGGGTAAAGCCATCATGTGGCTTCTCTAAACAGGCTGCTGCAGGGGTTGAAGAGGCAATGAGGCATCAGCACTGCAAATCTTACTGTCCTGACTTACCTTACTACCGCTCTATTTATCCTTGCTCTGCTTGTTGTAGAGGGGTGGTCGCAGAAAAAGTTCACACAATACAGTCATATTAATAGTTTTAATAGAGTCCAGCTCTCTTTTTATTTACATTAAAGACATCTCTATGTGTTGCAAATGGGAGTTGTGCTGTTGCTGACTGCTCCAAGCAGAAGGCAGTCAGTAGGTTTGATGCTTTGCTTTGCAGCGCATCATCATTGCGCAATTTACACACCATTTACCACACCAAGTGTGTGTGTTACAGAGAGTAGGAGTGAGCGAGAGAGAGAGGGAGGGAGAGTTTTTGTTGGATCATGTGTGTGAGAGTTCTCAAGGGCACTGGTGTAAATGAGAGAAAAGGTTAAAGGAAATTTCCATGGCATGGTGTGAGTGAGTACAGGGACAAAAGGACAAACACACAATCTGTCTCACACGAACGCCAGCATGGCATATAGCTGTGGCAACCATGTGCCAGGGGAAGGCAAGCACAGACTGGTGTGAACACGAACTTTTATACACAAACACAGGATATGGTCCGGTGGAATAAATAACACACACACAAACGGCACTTACTCCATCCACATCTTCAACTCCTTTAAAAGCCTCTTGTTGTTATTTTAGTTCTTGTTGAGGGTTATAAATAGATTGTTTGGCACAGATGTGCACTCATCAGCCTCAAATCACACACACACTTGACTTGTGTCCGATCTCAGCTTCAGTAATAATTACTCCACGTGGGTTCCTGATTCCTTCTGCAGCCTGCAGCACAAACGAGACGATTGATTACCAGCTTTGGAGAAACTTAGCAAGTGCCGTCTTATGCTCTAACTCATCATAACTTAATAAATCGCCTCTCTGTATGAGTTTAAAATTCAATAACTCGATATAGTGATATATTCTCCTGATAATCTGATGTAATTTTACTGATAACTCATGATGATAAACACATTCAGGTGGCATTGCCATGACAGGCTGAGCAGGCTCTGCAGAGCTTAGTGATGGAAAGATTATAGGTGTGCGTGTTGTGTTTCGTGTGTGAGTCATGCAAGTTGATTGTAAGCAAGCAGGCTTTTACGTGCATTTAGGCGAGGACGTGAGGGGTGGGAGAGGCCTTTCATGTCCTTTGGGATCCATATAAAAACACACGTCAGCATTCATGTCGAAAATAGCATGTAAGCACACGCAACCAAAGGTTTCCTGGTTGTTTTCCATCAGTAACTTTCCACCTCTTGTTTTTGTGTTTTTATTTCTTTTTCTTCTATATCTGACCATGATTTGTTGTCACCTCTCTCTCCATTCATCAATCTCTCACTTATTGACCTACTTCCCAAAGGAAACTTATGCTTGCGTGACCGCAGCTCACTGCCATGGTGATATGGCATTACCAGGGCTAGAATTACACTGGGGCTTTCGGGGGAGGCTTATTTTTGCACGTGCACCGCGACTTTACGCTTCACGTGCACGCTCATTTATATTATTGCACATAGCGCGGTTAAAAATATTGTTACTATTAAAAAAAGCTACTAGATGCAGCTTGTTTAATCAGAAAGAGTGAGGGAGAGTTCTTTAACCACAAAAAGAAGCAGATAAGGTGGTTGTGTGGACGCTCACAGCACATAACAGACAAACAATGCTGCTGTCCACGTGCTGAAGGAAACAGAAAGGATCATCCACGTCATTTGGAAGATTTTTAGGGCTCCCACTAAAGTATCAGCTGAATCTCTTTAGGGGAGCTCCTCTGCCTTTCAGGGGCACTTAGCTCCCGCGTAATTAGAACCCTGGGCATTAGCACACACACATTACACATGCATGAAGCGCTGCATGCACTTCCATATTCACCCCTGCACATGAAGAAACTGTAAGTTTTCACCCTGCTTGGTAACCGTAGACCTGCTTTCAGCTTTGTAATTATCAAATGGAATATGTCTTTAACATTCTGCCATGAAACATAGATTTTATATGCAATTAAGTTGAAGGGTTCAAACCAGATCCGATTACATAGCTGCAATACAGCTAAAAAATAGTAAAATTTCTACATTCTCAAGGCTGAAAATGTTAGCATGCCATGTTGTCAGCTCTGTTGATGTGAATCCTTGGCAGATGCTGCGTAGATTTATCCAGTCCTTTCTCGCCTGCTGTTGTATTTGTCTCTTTAGTCAGAAAATTGAGACGTGCCTCTGGGGAGCATCAGGTTCAGGTTAATGAGGAAATGAGTTCTAATCAACTCTGACTTGTTATTAATGCATGCAGTCCTTCAGCCTGTCGGCAGTCGGCAAATATCCAGTCTCCATCAACAGATTAGGAATGTGTGGTGTCTTGTTGATTGCACTCAGGTAATATTGACACACCCCTGCTGGGTTGTGTGGCACATTTCTCTTTTTTGCACAGCAAGGTGGTGGGGGGTGCAAACCTTGCACCTGGTTTGGTGCAAAGAATGATTTGAGTGTGATGCAATATGGGTAATAAGCCAAATTCTTTCATGGTAAGTGTGTTTAGACACGCCTGTGGCTGCAGGCACTTGACAAAAGTTATTGTTTTTAAGTGATGATTTTACACATGGTGGAGTTGTGAGTGTGGGTACTGTAGTTTGTGTGTCTCTCCTGCTGGTAGCTGAAAACTACAGAAGCATTATGAAAACCAGCTGAATGACCGAAAGCTGCAGAACGGATCAACTCGTACAGCTTTAAATGTCACCTTGCTGTTTAAAGTCCTACAGCCTCAGCTGGGGGTACAACAATGCATCAGTTCAATTATCAACGAGCCAACAGCACTGAGTAAGGTGTAAGGTTTACACTATATCCTGCTATGTGTGAGAATTAAAGCTCAGTACACACAATGAGGCAATATAAAGTCTATATTTGTTTGAATAACAGATTATTTTTCATTTAGATCTCAAATTAAGCTCAGGAATCAAATTATATTTTGATATTTTTGTTGTTTTTTGTGATTTGATATGAATAGAAACAATTGTGGTACATTAGTATGTTATTACTCATATACTGATCCCTGGCTCCTGGATCAGAATTTCACTGTAATACAGACAAACATATAATCATTATCCACTGAATTAACCTACTTTATACACTTGGTCTCAGCCTTACATTTCTTAATAAGCACATAGCTATAGTTAGTACCTTCATGCTATATTCTGCTTTCGTGTCAGCTCAAAAAATTCCTGTGGATTTGTGATGTCTGGCAAACTATAAAGATAATCTGCTGTATTCGGATGCTAAATTTAATGAAGTTGTTAAAGTTCTTCTATGGTCACTTCTCCACTATCAGTGCTGACTAACATTAGATTAGAGCTGTGACATAAAGATTAATATGAGAATAAGTGGCTCCAATTAAAGCTTGTACATAATGAATAATGTTGGATTATATCTTATTTCTTTGAGCTGTTTGGAATTTCTGTGGTTGTGTATGAACTATACTGATTTGAGTGTTGAATATCATGGCAGCTGTCAAAGCTTTAAAGCTTTCAGGTCAGGCCTGGCATTTTTTTTACACTACCTTTTAATCCTGAAGCTCTCCTGATGACATCTGCTTTATCTGCTTGTATATTGCTTTGAGTTTCACTGCTCTATTTTATACACTCGGTGGCCTGCAGTTCTCAGTGGGCAGCCGTTGTAAATCCTCCATAGTAGATGAGTTGATCAAACTCTATCAAAGATAAGGAATTAGACCAGTAAATGAGTATTGTGGTTGTTTAGGTTATACAAATTTCCTTAAAGATAGTGGAGAATTAAAGCACAGGCAAAGAGTGCTTTAAATTTGGATGACTTTTACTAATATGGCAACATACCGATCCAATCATGTCTCTTTTCAGGTCTCTTCAGCTGAGAGTGAAATTTATCCCCAAGCTGAGGAGTTCAAGTATCCCCGAGTCTTGTTAATGAGTGAAGTAGGAGATCAACAGGTGAATTGGTGCAGCATCAACAGTGATGCTGGCTTTGCACCGGTCTGTTGTGCTAAAGAAGGAGCTGAGCTGAAGGAGGATGTTCTCGGTTTACTGGTTCCTGGTCCTACTCCCACCTATGGTCATGAGCTGTGGGGTAGTGACTCAACGATTGTGGATACAAGTGTCTAAAATAAGTTTCCTCTGCATGATCTCCCTTAGAGATAGAGTGAGAAGCTAAGGAGACCAGCACAGCAGCTGGCTACCTTGATGCCTTCCTTAAGTTCCATGCACGTCCCGCTGGGCGGAGGCACTAAGGAAGACCCAGGAAAAACTGGAGGGACTATGTTTTTTGGCTGGCCTGGAAACACCTTGAGGATTCCCCTGAATGAATTGGAAAATTATCCACAGAAAGATTCTTCTTTGCTAATGCGGCTGCCCCTTCAATCTGATAAGCAGCAGAGAATGGATGGATGGATGGATGGATGGTCAAACATGTCTTTTGCTTAGCTGGAACCAACTGAGAACTGGCCTGAGCACCAACCAGAAATCAGAACTGGAATCCCATCAGATCCATTGATCAGGGGCTGTTAGTCCTTCCTCAGTCTCAATCAGGACTAAAGGAGTTTGTCTTTTTGAGATTGTTGCCTCTTGAACTTTGAAAGTGTTGCATGACCCATTTATTTAAACAAATAGTGACTAATTGTGTCTTATTGAACTTGTTTTTATATCTATTGTTACATTTTTATGTCATTTATCATTTGAATAGTTTTATCTCGTTAGGTTTATGTGTTTTTGATGTTGCTTTATGTTGATTTTTACCTTTTGTGAAGCACTTTGTTCTTGAACAGTGCTATATAAGTCAAGTTACTTTAGATGGTAGATTTTTAAAATTCTACATGTTATTTGATTTTGGTTAGAGTATATTTTGGGTACACAGCCACACCTTTGTCTGTTAGTCACAGCACTTGTGGTGTTTACAAAAACCTTGAGCTTTCTCTTTCTGTTTCACCACACACACTTCTCTGTTTCCTGTCATTCTACACGTCTCAGCCTTTTAAAATTTTTTTTTTTAAACTGCGCACACCATCTTCATGTTTCGCCCATGCTTTGTGCTTTTCCCTACCACACCTCTGTTTTGGACACCTGAGCTCTTTTCAACTTTTTCCCTCATTCTATTTCTTTCCTCTTTTTACCCCATTCTTCAAAAGCTGCCCCCCCCCCTCCCCCCTCTAGTTCTTTTCACTTTATTCTAATTCCCATTGTCTTTGATGTCAGCATGGCCTGCTCTATCTCCTTCTATCGCTTTAACAGCAGTTCGGTTTGAGATACTGCGGCGATGCACGAGCTCTCCATCTGACAAGTGCGAACAGCCGCAAAGTGAGTGATGGAGAATTTGCCAAGCAAATGTGGGATTCAGTTTGATGGTACGCTCTTACAAGTGTGAGGATGCACAAGCACTGACTGAGGTAGGCTGATAGGTCGACAAAGCGTGATATACAGGGGAGAAAAGAGAGCGAGCCCATGAGCCCCGTGGTCTGATAGCTTATTGATTCCTCTGCAGGTGACTTGAGGAGGAAGAGAGAAAGAACACAAAGATTCAGGCAGGTGAAGAAGGTGAAAAAGAGTTTCATTGTTTAGGGAAGCGGATTTTAAAACAGCTCTGTGAGATGTAATTTTGAGCAAAGCAGCTGGCTCTGATCTTTTACTCCTGCAGGTATTAGCCTGATTTTTGGACTTACCTTTCTAGGAAGTAAAGCGTAGACACTAAAATAATGAGACAAAGTCCTAAAAACCTAATATTTATTAATGCTAAAACATCCTACTTATATTTGTTACTGTTTTCTTTCTATCCCTCACAAAAAGGCCAAAGTTTTTATTCTAAGGTCTGGAATGAATGTTCAATCAAAAGCAGATGGTTGCGTAACACTAGTTAGTACACAAGTTGAAGCTGGGCTAATCAGTAAGACTAAGAAAAGCAACATTTTACCCTGTAGTAGACGTCTACGCAGAGAAGTGGCCATTTATGGCAGCAGCTTCTTCTGTAAATTTAAATAGGCTAATTAGTAAAGCCCTGGAAAGCCCTTTATGGCTATTTTAGTGGTAGCAAAGTGACAAGAAGCTCTGCAAAGTCTGGCTGTTTCCTGCAGGGCAAATAATGCAAATGAGAATGCTTGGCTGCTGCTCTGCAGTTCATATCTAGGCTATTAAGTTGGTTTGCTTTATTTGTCCACAACACATAGACTTTATATCCCTGTGAATGCCTCTTTAATGCACAAGCATGACTGACTACTACATCCTAGTTGGTGTGTGTGCTCTGCAGTGGAATTTAGACTATATAGAGAAATCCTGTGTTTCCTCTTTCATTTAAACTCGGATGCATGAATGAGCCTTGTTTGGTGCAGCAACACAACTCATACAAGTTGGAAAGCTTTGTTTCACCCAATTTGGCTCAGCGTCAGAGCACCGGGTAACTCCACTTTACACCCAGGCCTTCCCTTTTCTCTTAAGGGCCATATTGCCTGATGATGTTGTAGACTGCCTACTAGGGAGTCTGAATAATCTCCCTGTGTAAATGTGTGTGTTCTGATCCCATTAGAATGGCAGCCTTGGTTGGGCTCATTAGTGCTGTTGCCAGCAGCTGAATGAAGAGGCGAACACCTCGGAAACCAGCAGCAAAAAGCTTTTTCTCAGCGTTCTGTGTTTCCCGACTCGCTGGATGTGTGCTCCTCTGTTGAGACTTCTACACACCAGAACGCATCACCAATACAGATTTGTAGCTGTCAAATACAGTGGATGCTCTTCCTCCTCCTCAATGCTGGTGCATTTGAGAGATTGGTTTTAAAATAAAAAGTCAGATTTTGTTTTGAGCCATGCTGTCTCATGTAGTTGTTTGGGTGAGAACAGAGAGCTCCTGAGTGATTTAACGCCTCCCTTTGGCAGCCATGTTGGAGGACATTTTCAGTTCTTAAAAAGTGGCAGAGAAGTGCTGATTTAGTCTGATTGTGCAGCTCAGCTGAGCCGAAGGGTAGAATTGTGCTGAATAGTGAAGGTAAATAACTCCTTTAGGAATAACAGAAGAACTGAACTCAACTGATAAGTCTGGAAAGTTCTCAAATCTCAGCTCAAAAGAACAACCTGAAGGTTAGAATTTAATTTAAAACAAGATATTTTAGCGTCGCTAAATATGCATGCTGAAAACTTCGCCTAAGGTAAATGAAACAAAGGTTGAAACTGACATCTCTGTTTCAAGTTCTCTAAAGCCCCTAAAATGTGAGAAGCTAAATGCTCTGATGGTGTTTTGTCAGTATCTGTAAGCAGCCATTCCCCCCCGGATCAGTTGATGGAGTCAGACATGGCCGTCGGGAGATTAGCGACACAAACCTTTGTGGTTCACTTTGAAGAAAATTCTGCAGATAGGTTGCCAATGGCAACAAGGGACATTTTTTCAGAGAAGATAAAGCTAAAAAGCAGCAACAGATCTAAATATCAAACCTTTAAGGAGTTGTTATACTGATTAATGCATTACTGAAATAATAGAATCCTGTAGAGATGCTGCTGATATCAGGATCAGTGTTTCACTGTCTGAATGTTGTACAGTTTTGGTGTGTTTATGACTGACTGGAAGCCAACCTGCTTCCTTTCCTCTTGTATGGAAAGAGTGCTGAGATGACTAACACTTGCATAACAACATCCTACACACACACTCACGCTCACACTGTAGCACACTCACACACTTTACAGCTCCTCAAAACGCCCACCATCTTGCAAACTCTCAGAAAGACGGAGTTTGTGTCCATAATTCAACCCGCTTTTTCCTCGAGTGGGTGAGTGTCTGTGTGTGTGAGAAAATCAAACAGTTGCAAGTGTTTTATTGAGTCAGATATCTGCTTGCTTCTCTTTTTGAACTTTGCAAACATAGTCTGCAATGCACACACACACAGCCGCTCTCCCCTCTGTTTGGGGTTGTGTGCATGTGATTGTGTGTGAAAGATGGTATAGTAATAGAAGGAGGTGGTGGCGTGAAGGTCGTCCTGCCACTATAAACACGATCTCATGCACACACTTGTGTACAAGGCCTCACATCAGCTTCCTGTGTGTTATTTACTGCGACATTTTCAGAGCTTACCCACAACCTGTGCTCTGTCCGAGTGTGTGTGTGTGTGTGAAGGCCAGTTCCAGTCGGCCAGGTGAAAGATTTGCTGCAGGCATGTTGTCAGGAAGGGACACTGACCAAAGCAGCTGCAACCAGACAGAAAGAAGGAAGGAATTTTTTTTAACTCCCACATGGAGCTTTTTCCCCTCTAGCCAACAGTTCAAATTAATAATTTGACAAATTTTGATTATTGAGAAAGAAACTCTAAATATAATCTGCCTTTTTTTCTTCTTAAATAATTTGATAATGATGCATTTTGGACTTTACAAAGCACAGATATTACTTTATCATTATTAAAACTCTTCTCCATTCAACATGACATAGAAACAATGTGAAGGTTAAAACCTTTAGTTTTTATTGGACATCATTGCTTTTTTCCCCCTGTCTTAATATGTCTCAGTAAAAATCTTTTGGCACATGTCATGAAAACAATGAAATCATTACATTTTATTGCATCAACCAGACAGGGAGAAGCATGTGGACGTTAGAGTTTATCTGAAAGCAGTAAACAGCACTGTGTAAATGTCTGTAGCTACGCCTCATTTCCTTATAATATTGGTTCCTTGTAGCCAGACGTTCTTTTAATCATTAAAAGTGGTCTTAAGCAATATTTCCACAGAATTGTCTTTGTACATCTTCTGTTTTTCAGTCCAGTCTTTGTACCAAACCATTTACAGAAGAATATTTTTTGTATTTTAAGCCACTGAAAACTGACGGATGAGTCAGTGTTGTGTTTATACATTACAGACAATTTTTTTGGGCACTTGGAAAGTAGACAAGTGGAGAACAAATAAAGATGTGTCAGGCCTAAAAGCTATATAAAGCGAATGAATAGGAGGTGATGTCCTGAGAGATAATCCATCTACTTTTCTCTGTAGCATCCTTAAAAATGTTCTCAAAGGGAAGGGAGGCTGTTAAGAAGAGAAACATGGATAAAGGGCTGAGGTATGCTAAATGACTCAGTAGCAACAGGTCACCCCAGAGATGAATCCTTCCCAAAGCCTGGACTTCAACATTGCTGAAGCACTGAAGGGATCATCAGCCAACAACCAAAACAGATTGATGACAAGAAGGATGTTGTGTAGCCCAAAGACTTCTTAAAGAAACCACAAGAAAGCTTCAGGCTCCAACCAAGAAAAGATGCTCAGGACAAAATATTGAGTGTTAAGCTCATTTCTATAACTTTTTCCTTATATACTGTATTTCTATTGTGTGCACATTTCAGTAAATTGGTGTACCTGTTTCCTGGTTCTTTGCATGTTATAAAGAAATGAGGAGTGGTTCGGGACTTTGGCACAGCCTTGTAACACACATACACACATCTTTCATTCAGCCTTAATGGTTTAATCAGTAAACGCAGCTGTAGATAAAATATCCTCACATTTGAGAGGAAAGTCTGTCAGATGTTGTGTGTTTTAACTGCACTCCCCTTCTTTATGATGCAGATCTCAAATTAAAAAAAAAGGTGTGTGTGTGTGTGTGCTTGCATGTGTATGTGTGCAGCCATGACTGCAAAATAAAAGCAAGCACTACTGTATAGTCTGTGTTTCTGCTTTAGTGTGTCTTTGCAGACCAGACCAAATATAAGAGAGCATGCAATGTGTGTGTGTGTGTGTGTTCATATGCATGAGAGATGCACAGAGGAAGCAGATCTTTTGATGGAACAGCTGGGAAGTTCAAAGCCCGTGAGGCTTTGCGTCTGATGATGAACACGCACATAAATATTCTGGTTTTTGCACAGCTGCAGTGACACACACACACACACACACACACACACGAATCATCAGCCTCTCAGAAGCAGGTTCATTTTCCACTGAAATGTATTTAAAGATAAACCAGGAGGTCAAAGGTCGGCATCCAAAGTCCATTTCTTTGTTTCTGTCTCTTTCTTCTCTGCCTAATATGGATCTGCTGCTGCATGAGACTCTCTGTCACATGTGCAGGCCAATGGCGAGGCCACACACACACACAAGGAAAGCGCACACATGCAAATACAGTTGACAATCTTGTTTTTCGCATGCTGATTCCTACTGAAAAGGTGTGTTTTTAATGAATATTTGTGTCTGTGTATAAGAATCGATCAAATCTTATTAAACTTTTGTCTGCTCATGTTCTTTTTTTCATTCTTGTCTTATCAATCTTTTTTTTCTCCTCTACTACTCCACAAATACTATCATTTTTTCTTATTTTTCTTCCAAATCTATCCCTACCCCATCGTCTCTTTTTTCCCTTTTGGTTGCTCTCATACAAACTGTATTGTGAGGCAGGTTTCAGACATTTATTTATCTGTGAGATTGGTAGAATTGGTCTTTTTCGCCATCTAATAGTCTTCAGACTCTTTCATACATACTGGGTGAAACCTCTTTAAGAGCAGATATCGCCATCAGGACAATGCAGCATTTTGATGGCACCAGCTGAGATTATTTATAACCTGAGCTTCCACCCAGGTGCATATGTTTGTGTTATGATTAATTAACACTGGAAAAAGTTTGCCATTTAAACACATAAATTAAAAAAGGGCATTGTTTGTGTTGATGCAAAAGCTTGTTCAGCTTTTTACTGAGCAACAGTAAATGAAATTCTCCAAATTCAATTTATTATACACTGATAGGCGTTTCTTTTTTTTTTAAAATTCAATCATGGGTTGTTTTTAGTCTGTTTATTATTCAAAATGTGGTTTTAACTTCACTGAGGATGAAAATTATGGACTTTTCTTTAAAAAAAAAAGTAATGTATTCGGCTGCAGAAAGTGGTAAAATGTCTGCAGGTTGTATCAAATGTTAAGTGACATTTTAGAGATTGAACTAAAATGTCGCGGCGTGTTTGACTGGAACTCGCAGTGCATTGCTACTGGTTGTGCTGGACTAATTCTGTATGCGTTAAGCCACTAAGCCGCAGTTATCTGCTCACATTTGGCTAAGCAGCCTAGTCTACTGTAACGTCTGGACCTCTGCAGGTTGAAAGTAGAAACATTGCTCCCTCTCTCTGCCCTTGAAGCTGAGACTACCAGCAGTGTTAAATTGGTGGTAAATGATACTGAAATGATAAATTACTGTCAGTTAGAAACTTTTCAGTTTAACTATAGATCTGAAAGCAGCATTTGAAAAGATGTGACATTGCCTAGAAAATGTTTAGAAACTTGGAAGAAGAGATAAGGAAAGAGGTAGGTGGAGGATCAGGACATGATGAAGTTTCCCTTCAGTTTAATTGAAAACTGAAAACACTTGAAAAGATATGAAGACACAGAGAACAAAAGGGACAATGAAGAAAGGGTTTGGCTGGATTCCTCCTCTCTGTAATAAAAGGAGGCAAAATGTCAGCGGATTAGAGGAAAATGTTAAGGACACACATAAATTTGTTCTTTAATGTCTGCGTTCAACAGAACTTCTCAGACTTTGATGAGTGTGTGTCTGTGTGTGTGTTTGAAGCATGGGGGACATGAGGATGTGGTTTATTGTTTTGTGTGGGTGTGTATGTCTCGTGTGCGGCGATGATGTGTCACCCCCCCGGCGTTCCTCACTCTGCTGAAGGACGGAGTCGCTGATTGCACTGGTCATCCTCCATTGCCTCTGCGTGTGTGCGTGTGTGAGTGATTGTGGGACAAAGTGTGAGTGTGTAAGGGATTTTTTTCTGTGCATGTTGATGCTGTTTGTGAACTGTATTCGTGGATGTGGGCATGACTTGGCCCCACCCTTCATTTTCAACCAAGTGCAACTTTTAAAGGAGAGATTTTTTTCACAATCATTAAAATAATTGGATTAAATTTGTTTACAACCCTTCCTTTTTATTTGCTCTCAGTTTGTTTTTCTCAAAAATAATGCATACAATTAATTTGAATCGATTGTGCAAACTTGATTCATTATGTAACTTGTTTAAACCAAATAGAATTTTAATGCAAATATTCCAGATACTGGCGTACTGTTACTGGATGTAGCTTTTCTTCATAACGTTGCAGTCAAAGGTAAAATTAGTAACTTAGATTAATAAGTAAATCAAGAAAAATTCATCAACTCAAAACATTTAACTTGCAATATTACATAAACTGTAATTAAATAATTAATAAACAGGTTAAATTCATGTTTGTAGTCACATATTCCTTTAAGATTGGGATATTTTCCTCTGCGAAGGTTGAAGTCAAGGGGGCAAATTAATCTAAATAAATCAATCTATCACAATTTATTGCTTTACTAATTGTTTTGCAACCCACCTCAAACTTGTATCTTTTAATATTCAGGGGACTTGAATTATATGTTGAATTGAACTGATGGCTGTGCACACATGGTTGAAGTCATCGGGTTGAATTTGCAATAGAAGAATAATCCTGATTAACCGTAGCTCATGTCAAATCCAGTTTGGTCCAATCCAAGCCCAATATTCATTCAGCTTGAATTACAGCTGAATAAAACTTAGGACTGTCAGCAGATTTTCCTTTTAAAAAAGTTTAAATCCAACTGTTAAATTTGTAATTTAAAGACTCAAAATTCTCAACTATTAATATTAGGTTCCCTGGTGCTACCTGCTGCCATTAAACTCATGATTGTGAGCAATTTTCATCAGGAGCTAAGTGAAGGAGGAGGACAGCCTGATACTCTGGAGGAGTTGGTCTGTGGTGATTGTTAGTGGTGGTAGAGAAATGTGAAAATAACCCTAATCTGAAGCTATTAGAGGCACAAAATGTCACTTAACTGTACTTACTCCTTCTCTTTTTAGCCTTTTTAAAAATGCACTTATCAGAGTGATGCAGTCTTTAATCAGTCTAAAAACATGCGTGTTAGCTTATTTGGTGACTCTAAATTCACCCAAGAAGTGAGCACGAGTGGTTATTAGTCTCATTTGTCTCCATGTTGACTCCCACCCCATGCCAGATAGCAGCTGGGATAGGTTCCATCCTCTATTTGTGACCCTGAATAGGATTAAAGATATATAGTAAATGCATCAGCTAACTGCACTAGCTTTTCTCTGGCAAAAGTCTTCAGCAGGAGCTGCCAGTGTTCCTCTAAAATAGCCATCAGAGTCATCCCAGTCATCTCCATCTGAGTGGAGGAAGCGCTTTATAAGTCATGGGCCTTGTGATTCTGGGTTCGACTGACTGACGTGCCCTTTATCAACATGCTTTCTGGCCAACTGTTTCATGCCTGTGGCCACATACGTGTAGTAGTCCTGTGTGTTCTCTGAGTTTTTACTGTGGGTGTTTGTGTCCACTGGCCACATATGTGCATATATGGCCATATATGCACATGCAAGCATTTCTGGTCGCCTTGTCTGAACCTGAGAAGGGTGAACAAGGTCAGTGGTCAAGGTTCTGTACATTCTGTATATTCTGGTAATGCATGCCAGCTCTCTACTTCACTTTGTATCATGTGCATCTGTGTCAGCAGTAAAAGCTCCACAGTAAGTGGATGTGTTAATGCCTACAGAGGCTTTTGTTTTTGGTGCGTGTGTGTTTCCCGTCCACCTGGCTGTCCTGACAGTGATGGATAGAACAGGCTTCAGAGTGAGGGCTGCATCTGCCGTCACCACACACACGCTCAGACTATTTATAACTGCATATGTGCATGTGTTTAAGTGGGGTGGAGGAGGACGGGGGTGTTTTGGCGTGGGAAGACATCGAAGACGTACCTAAAAAGCTCCTGTTACTTGCATGCTTGCGCGGTCCCCATCCCAACAGTTTGCCAGAGGACAAAGCGCACCTGGGACAAAAACTTGGTGAAAGGTGGATGAAGAAAAGCGAAACTAATTTTTCTGATCAAAGAACGTTGCCCATTTGTGTTTTACTCAACGCCCACTCGACCTCTGCACCGCGCCCAACACCTTTAAGATCCAAAGTCTAGATTGAGCAAGCAAGTGTGTTGCAGCATGAGCGGGGGCCAAAATCTCTAAATGGCCAGCAAGGACAGAATATTTCAGAAGCTGCTTTGGTTCAGGAGGCGGATGCTTGTATCCCATACACATCTGAGTGTTGTTGCCTGGCTGCATAAGAGCAGCAGTCAAATAATTAGCGGTGGCTCCGCTAAAATTGGATCCTAAATGAGAATGTTGTCATTTAGAGCTACAGCCCATTTCTTTCTTCCAACATCTAGTTTACATTTGCTTCGGTCCTAATGCTTTGCATTCCTTATGTGATTGGATCGGATTTTATTTGACTTCATGTTAACATCTGGCATCATTCCCTTTCAGTAAAAAGGTTGCACCTTCTCAGAGATTTAGAAACAGTCTATTTGAAAATGCTAATTGTAAGTAAACAATCTTGCTGTACATGCGAGAACGATGTAATTCACTGAGAATTTGTTTGGTTTTTGTGTGGATAATTGTGTAAAAGCTCCTGAAAACAAACATGGCCACAAGCAAACTCTAAATATAAACATTTATACATCATTTAATTCATTTGCAATTGCGGAGGTTGTATTGTCAGATTATATTACAAGTATTACAGCAGCACATAGAGCTGTTTATCCAGGTCAAGCACACTGATCTGAGCCCTAAGGAGGAGAAACAGTTTCTTAGCCACCCAAGGTTTTATATTTACAGTATATATAATAGAGCTTATGTGCAAATGGTTTCAAATTACAGCTGTGATGTACTTGATATGCAAACATCTGAGCATTGTCTTCAGGTTTGAACCTAATACCAATCTTTGCACCAGCAAATGCGCAACTTGTGTGTGCTTGTTAAATAAATTACAAGTAAATCAATAAAATGTTTCCAAACACGGCCAATGACGTGCGCTAAAAATGTGCACATCATTCCTGGACCTTTCCATGAAAAGCTCTATTGAAGTGAGGAAATACTGCTGATGAATATAATTGGGGAGCATGATGTTTTACGCAAGCAAAGTGAGCTAAATCTGAGGGTGAGGACATAAGCTCTTGCCTTACAAGCTTGATGAAAGAATGGCAAAAGTAATTTGATTTAGCTAATCTTGTCTGATATATCCTAATGTTACTCTTGTCAAATCAAATTATTTAGGACAAATAATTTTGATTACAGTGGATCTTAAGCACAAGAGTTTTAACTAAATCCAGTAGACCTGTGTTTTAGCCCAGTTTGCATAAATCCTGTTTCATCTGTTTGCATGTTTTTATTAAAAAGATAATCTATCGTAGGACTTCATGAGCAGAATAGGAATGCAGCCTTTTTAATGCATTATTTTCTTCGACTAGATAGATGACCAAACCTGACGCAGTACAGAATCTAGCCATTTTTTATATATCTGCTCAAGGATGAAGCTGATGTTCATCTTTCTCCTTCCACACATTGCAGATGCAGAAAAACAAACATTTTGCAGCTTGACATGTTTAATATTTCCAAATTAATCTTTCACGGCTGGCCTTCGGAGTACATATACGGGACCCTTAGTGTGGATTACTCGCTACTTCTGGAGTCTATAAATAAAAGAGAGACTCGTAGAGAAGAGGTTGCACAGCTTCAAGCTGAATTAAATCATTTTCAGTGAAATTCTGTTTCTTCAGTCTGTTACACTTGCAGGTACAGCGCTACGGAGAGCAGAGGCAGGTTTCACTGCGCCGGCTGCCTGCTATATTTATAGCTGCTCTGTTTCCATGCTAAGTTCTCGCACGTTGTATTGCATAGCAGCATATGCTGCATCCGCCACCACCAAGTGTCCTTCAGACGAGGAGCTTGGTGCCCTTCATGATTGCTGCATATCAGCAGATATGGACAGCAGAGAAGGGAGGAGTGGCTAAACCAAAAGGAGGTGATGGGGTGACTGGGACAAAGGTCAAAGAGGAGGGATAGTAAAAACGAGAGGAGAGGTTATAATGAGTAAAGAGAAGGGGGGGGGGTAAAATGATTGGAGGTGAATGGGTTCAAGAATAGATCCAGATGGGAGTGTTACAGTGGTTAGAAAAAGATGAGAAGAAAGAGGAAAGGGAGGAAAAACTGGTAAGGTTTGAGTGGAAGCGAGGTTGACAGGTAGGAAAAAGAAGAAGCACGTATGGTTAACTGAGATGCAGCAGGGAAGAAAGGGAAGAAGAGGATGGAGAGAAGTGGGCTCTGCTTAATGCGTTTCCTTCATCTTCTTTAGAGTGTGGTCGCTGGGAAGGTCTGCCTCCCTGCATCTGAATGCGAGACTAGCTCACTTTTTGTCAAGCAGTTGGCCACAGCTCCCACTTTCTGCCTCTTTTTTTCCTTTCACATGTTGAGACCACCCCCCCATATGTGTGTGTGTGTGCCCACACAAGGATGCTATCATGCTTTTGTGTTTGTATGCTGTGAGTCATTTGAGGACCTGTGTGTCTTCCTCTTCATCCTCATCCTCTTCCTCTTCTTCTATAACACTTTTGCTGCTGCAATAGAGACGATTCACAGATTTGAATGAGAAGGGGAGTAATTAATTGTGTTTATGTGTGTGTGGGGACTGGGGGATCTGCTATGCTTTCTGTCTCCAAGGAGACGCAGAAGGCGAGAAGAGCAGCCAACATGTTGTAGTAAACCCAAGAAATGTCACCGTCTCTGTGGGAGGTTTTAGGATGGGGATATGGGGTGTTAAGGTCGACCCTTTACCTGCTTTTTTTTGGTTGTTGTTGCCTAGCAACTCAGTGTTTGCATTCTTAATAAAGACTGGAGGGGGATGCTTGGTCACACAGGTAACCCAGGTGTGTTTGGGCCTTTGAGGTGTGCTTAAGTGTGTGACCAAGATATTGTGTTAGAGCAGTGTGTTGAATTTTCACACCTGCTCACTTTCCAGATTATTCCCTCATCATCTCACTCACTCTCTCCTATCTCCAGCACAATTCTCTACCGTAGCTTAGTCAACAGTCCAGCTGAGTCCCAGCTTTGTTGCCTCATTAGAATAAATACGTGTGAGATTTACTGCTGCTAATTTAACCTTAAAGTGTCTTTGAACGGTAAGGTTCAAACAAACTTCCTGCTTCAAGGATTTCAAGACTTTCATCTGTTAAAAGCTCTTTTTACGAGATGTTGAATCAACATCGGTTTGCTTCATCTAATTTGTGAGTTAATTTACTAACTTAAAACACAGATGAGGGATGCGGTTTGATAAAAAGCTCCAAAACAGATTGCAGTCTGATTTCTTTTCTTTTTTCCACCCAAGTAAGACAATTAGTCCATAACTAAATAAACAGTTTTCTTCAGTAGTTTACTGAACACTAGAGGATATCTACAGAGATTTGGGTTCAGTGCCACTGGAATTTATGATGCGCAGGTATTTTTCATGATTCCATTCCCATTATGTCCAGTGGGCTCAACAGAGGGCGGTCCACAGTTTACATGAAAACAGGGTCAACTAGTTGTCTTGTTTTGACTTGATATGAGGGATAAAAAAGTACAACCCAAACCAAGCAGGACTCCCCTCCACACTCCATCAGCATTAATTAATTGTCTTCATGTATTCTAAACATAACGGGGCCCTCTTCGCCTCCTCAACAGGGTCCCTTGCGCCTGAGGATCAATCATTCCCGCCTTGTGACTGTTCTACAAATATTTGGGTTCTGGGTCGAGCCTTATTAGAACCTGACAGATGGCTAGGCGTGTATGATGTGGCTAATCTTACAGACACACATTCAGGTGGACTGAAGTGTCGCCTCCTTCTTGTAGCGGGTAATGAAGATGTCTGAGCCAGAAAGCTTGTTGAGACAGTCTAGCTGGGATTCAGGGAAGTTGGCCTTGGTAACGCCCTTCCTCCTTGAGTTAATGAAAGATTGACCAAAATCCCAACTTTATTTCTATAAAGCTAAAATCAAGTGATTATGTTCTCTGAAAACTTGAAGGAGCTTCAGGGGGCAGTTAGGGATGAATTCCTTCCCTCTTTACAAACAAACCTTTCCTGGTGATTTCTTTATTTTCATGCACTTGAATTTTAAACAGAAGAATAAAAGAAAGCAAACATACAAAAACACAAATTTCATTTGCTGGCTTGAAGATAAGCAGGTTATTTTAAATTTTGATCATTAAGACAAATTAGTTATCAAACTGGCGTTTCTTCTGTAGCTGACTGAAGTGCCATAATTAGTAGTGTGTACAGACTGAGTGTGTGTGAGGCGAGTTAAAGGTTTGCATTGGCATGCTTCCAGTGGTGGGAATTACAGCTCATCTGAACAATGCCTGTTAATGGCTACAGGGAGTGTGTGAACCTGCAAAGTTAGGTGTTTTTTTCATAATTATGTGGATTTTTGTGTTTACATAACACATCTAGAAAAAATACTAATTTAACTAATTTATTATTTTAGGTTTAATAAGATCTTTTTGCTCACATTTCCACACAGGTTTTGCTTTGACTTTTTGTCTCTTCCCACTATAAATCACTTCATTACCCTTCCTTTGTTGCTGAAATACAACCCCAAACTTCCCTAAATCTTGAGTTAATTTCTTTTAAAGTATACAGATAAAACTAAGTATAGCCAAGCAATAATAAAGAAATCCTGTTCGTCTGCTAAAACAAAGTTTTAAAGGGTTTCATTGAGGTTTAATAGGCAGTTCCTGCTACGTTGCAGAGTCAGATCATTTAGGAATGGGACAGATCACTGGCTTCCTTTAGCAGGTCTGAATCTTTCTTCAGGGACAGGTCCCAAATCCAACCTATTTATAAATATGGCCGATATTTCCTCATTATTTAGCAGACTTATCATGGTTTATTCACCCACTAACCCTCTCCTGGTTGCACACCCCACCAGTTATGCACTTATGCATCCGTAAATGAATTTTCCCACCTTTTTTCCAATATTAGACTGGAAAGAGCATGCTGGGACATTCAGTTTCCATGAGCAGTATGCTTTATTTTATTTATTTTAATTTAAATAGTTGTTATTATTTACATTTGCCATGTTTAATGTTTGCAGATGATGGTTTCCTCAATTATAAATTAAACTAAGGTGATTTCAGAGGCTGATACTTGACTCCAGTGTTCTTGGTGTCAGTCATCTATCCAGCAATACTGTTTGGCGTTAATAAAGCCTTTTGAAGCCCTGGAGCCAAAATCAGGCTGAAGATTAGCCGTGTGTAGGTCGAGTTGTGCCCTTTAGGTGAAACCAGGTTGCTTGCAAGCCCCGTTTAGCCTCGCAGAAGCAACCATGCTCAAGATGACTCCTACAGGCTGTAGGGCGTTAGCTCTTTCAAAGAAGAAAAGGATAAAAACCTGAGTTTGCTTTACAACATGTAAGTGTTGAGCTGGAGGATCTGTCAGCCAATCAGAATGTTCGATGGGAGTGATGTTGCAGAGAAACGTTGCTGGAAAAAGTTGCTGGTGTGCGATTGTCACGAGAACAGATGGCGCCGCCGTCTGTCTCCACATTAACGAGATACTGATGAGAGGAGTCAGTTAACACGCACGCGCACACACACACTTCCTCTGCCTTGTCTGTGTGTTTCTACGGGTGTGTATTTGAGCGGTGAATCGGTGCGTTTAATGTCTCTTCTCGTTTTCTTGTAAGCATGTACCTACCTATCTGTGTGTGTGTTCGTTATTGCTCCCAGACTCCTCTGTTCTGCTTCCTCTGAGACAGCAGGAGACATTGCTGACTCACATTATCCACCACGGCACAAATACACACACACACTCACAATAATGGCAATAAGAACGGCTGAAACACACACTGTACGGGAATGATATAGCTTTTTCTGGTAGAAAATCAAACCGCTTCTGATTGAAAGCTGTGTTTTTCTTTAAACATCTAGTCAAAGACAATCACACTCTGGAGGGAGAAACATCAGGTGTGTGTAGCAGTGTGTGTATGCTCAGGGGTCGAGTATTGAAAACACATACTTTATGGCACGATGGCCCACTGTCTTCACTTGAGTGGATCTGATGGACAATCGGCTGCTCTCATGATGCATTTGGAAGATGTGTTGGAAATGGGGGGGGGGGGGGGGGGGGGAAACCCTTTGGGGGGAAAAGCCCAAACAAGTTTGAGAAAAACTGGACACCTTTTTTTCCCCCATTGTTCCCTTTCTTTCAACCCCATTCTTTAGGTCCCCCCCCCCCTTCTTT
>JBAMHW010000007.1:8568580-8599903 GCA_037177495.1 Rhadinocentrus ornatus | reverse complement strand
CCCCCCCCCCCCCCCCCCCACACAGCCAAATTAGCTTGCAGAGGTAGAGTTTGGCTGGAGGTGAGATCAGTGTAACAGATCTCCCAGCAGGAAGAAAGGGACAACGTACTGGATTCCATGCCGTCAGTAACCCAAAGATAGCCTGAACCTTGAAGCACTCTGGGGAAACCTTTTTTTTTTTTTCAGTGAATATAAATGTCATTTGAAAATATTGTGAGGTCATCCTCATCCTGCTTTTCTCTTTTCTGGGAAGCTTTAATTTCTACTGATAACAGATTTCCATTAAATCTAAAAGGAAAACAGCAACTTTTTTTTTTTAAGTGTCCAAAATTTAAATGAACTGCAGTAGACTGGCGATCTGTCTCAGGAGTAACCTGCCCCTCGTCTGCTAATTTCTGGGATGACCATGCACAGGAATAAGTGGATATAGAAAAAAGATGGATGGAAATTTTAAATTTAAAGGGTTAGGAAAATGCACCTTCTGGTGGGTATAAAATGAAATTTGGAGTACAAACATGTAGAGTTTGATTATCCTGCTGTAATTAATCATCAGAAGATGCGTACACTGTGGTCATAAAGGGATGGACATAGTTAGCAACATACAAGGCAGAATGAATTCTGCCATCTGAATGTAGCAGCTGAAATAGAGATGCATTAGACCAGATAGCGTTTTTTCCAGACTTCTATTGTCTAGTTTTGGTGAGCCTGTACTGTCACTGAGTTACAGTCATGTGATTGGTCGATAAGCTATTTGTGTTAACAAGCTAATAAACAGTTGGACCAAATAAAGTAGCTGAAGAGTGTTGATAATACTCCTGAGAGTTTTTTAGGTAAGACGGGAAGTGGCATAAGCAGAATTTGAACAATTGTGGTACTGACTTAACCATTTAATCCTGAGACTCTGTGTGTGTATGGAAGAGTCAGCTGTAAAAACAAGAGATAAAACTAGAAGCACTCACAGAGCGAAGACCTCTGCCAAATTAATCCATTGTAATTTTTTTCTTTTTTGCCAATGACTGTGGGCATTATTTTTTAGATAGAAGCTCTAATGATAAAATGTAAGACTGTTAAATACTTCCTTATACGTCTCACCAGCCATGAGTCTTTTCATATTTCTCCTGCTGGCTCCTTTCCAAAATATTCAATTTCAAGTAATGAGAAGAGAAAAGGTCTGAGCTCATGGTACCATCATGACCCGACACTTCATTAAATATGCTTTGATGTAGACAGAATCACAAATGCTGAATTTGATTCCGGATTAGCTGGAATTGCTGTTACGGAGGTGGAAGTACACTCCTTTCAGAATGGCCTTGTCCTTACATCAGTGAGCATTAAACATCGCCCGGCTTTTCAATCCTTAGAGCTTTAGCTTTGACTTTGTGTATGTGACCAACAATCATCAATTGATGTCAATGAAACCACCAGGTCAGAGCTGAGCACTGAGAAAGTCTGTTTCTGCATCACTGCATGCATGGTGGTGACCTAACATATGCCAACCAGCTTCTCAGATAGTGTCCTGAGGGGCACTGGGAGTTGTACTTTACCAGGCTTGTCAAAAATCTGTACTGGCCTGATGTTGCGTTTTGAGATTAAACATGTGGAATTGTGAATTACATCTGATAATCTGGAGGATATGTTCAGCAGCCATCTTGCATGCAACGGCACAGAGCATCACTTAAGTACAAACAACTAACAACTCTGTCGTGCCAAGACAATGCTTGTGTAAAAATCAAGATGTATATATCTTTCTCAAGTGCTCTGAAAGTTTTGAGGTTTAAGTTGTTGTAGATGACTATTCAACCTCTGTAGCTCCTTTCTTTAAGTATTAAACTGGTAAACGAAAGTCTTTGCAGTTAACTTGGATGGATGCTACACTACGTTAGCTTCTGTTTCTGACTTGAGGTATACAATTTAAACCCCAAATTTTACCAGAGATAAAGGTAAAGAGGTGGACATTGTTTATGTGGATGTCCACTGCTGTTTTTTAGTAAAGATCGCCATTTCAACTGAATTGTAGCCACCAAAATCTAGCCCCTACTACCACCACCGTCTGGTTACACAAATATTGATAAACATGTAAAAAATCCTTGAATGTAACAAAGGTGACATTAGACAGTTATTAAACGGAAGAGGAAGACACCTCTGCTCAGTTGCATGACCCAAACATATGTGGAATTCAACATTCTCAGCATATAGGTTGCTTCTTCGGTTCTTGTTGAAAGGGGATTCTGAAAACGATAGCATGCAGGTAACAGTCGGGTTGAAAAATCCACTGGCTATTCTCAGTTGTTGACATTAGGTAAATCAGAACTTATAGGGATTGTGTGTGGATAGTCTAACATTGCACTTTAACTTGCAGTTCACTGCATCTGATGAGCTTCTTGTTTTCCATAATGGCTCTTCATGAGTGCCGAGTTGAGGTATGTTATAGTGTACAAGGACAGTTAGTCACATGTAGTTACTGTACACAGAGATATTCCCCAAAATATCAAACCACAAGGACATTATTTCACACACACACACACACACCCTGAAGCAGCAGTTATTGAAACAGCTAGCATTTATATAACTGCATGCTTTCAGCTACATTCCACTTCCACCTTACTTCTAGTCATCACGTTTACAGATACACACACTGACCTCCTGACTTACTGACTGAATGCTCGCTTGCAGGCTGTTCGCTAAATGAAAGAAAATTAACTTATAAAGAAAAGACTGCTCTTTTGGGATCAGCACATGTAACGTAGCACTCTCTCTCCTCAAGCTGTTTCTCATTCAAACACAAGCTCTCTCACTGCTGAGGCATGTAATAAGAAACGCTAGCTGCCAATTTAGCCTTTCATCCATTCATTACAGCTGCTTTATGTGTGTGCGTGCAAGAGAGAGAGAAAGAGAGGGGCTCTCATTCACGTAAATCACTTTGTCTGTCATGTGGTTGCAGCGTTGCATGAGGTCAAGGCCACGCACACACTCTCTCAGACGCACTCAAAGCCGCATTGCCGGTTGCCACCGGAGCTTGTCCGATTAGACTTTATTGATTCCACAATAATCCTCATTCACTTGCATCATCGAGCTTTAAGGTGTGTCTGTGTGTGTGAGAGAGAGAGGTCATCTGTGTCTGGTAGCAGCTCCTCAAGTCGGTTGCAGCCTATGGAAGAACTGGTCATGGGACCAGGATAACGGCTAAATATAGAGACACACATGCTGATAGTTGGCTGCTGCATCTACAGCTGAGCTTATCAAAGACAGATTTGTATTCTGGTTTGTGTCTCCATGCATTTTCTTTCTTTCCCATACACTGTTTCTTCTATCCAACATTGGAAATCTGAAAGGAATAGCATGACAAATTGTCTCTGGATCGGATGGATGGCCTCATTTGTCAGACAAATTTCTTTCCATTGAATCAAAATCTGGCAAATTAGTTTTCTCTTGCTGTCACTCAGTATTTTTCCACTGTTTTCTCATGGGCATATAACACACCTTTGACTTAACAACAGCCATGCACACACAAAGATCTGAAATAATTGACATTGAATATTGTTATCAGGACATATTTAGTATAATTATTAATATAATTAAAGTTTAAAGTGCTCCCAGTTGGAAGAAGTGGAAACATATTTCTGAGTTAGTGCAAATGTAATATTGTGGATTTGTGTAGTGCAACTGTGCCATTGCATCACAGACTTTTTTGGGTTAAAAAGTGTTGTAAGAATGCACAACTGAAGTCCTGTATACACTGTGAAATTTTAGGTTGCCCTAGTTAAGAGAATAAGAGAGAGTGATATGATTGCTGGCTAAAAATGTCCAAGTACAAATTCGGACAGGGAGAAATTAAGGAAGATCATTTTGAAAGTGCTACGATCTACATCTTCAAACCAACCAGTGGAAATGTGGCGTGGAGTGAGGTGTTGATCAAAGCGAAGCCAGGGCCGAGCAAACGGTGTAGCTGGAAACCAAATGATAAATGTTATCAGTTTGAGTTGTAGCAGCAGAAATCTTGTTTTTTCCAGCTCAGACAGACACAGCTTGGGACTTTTTTTTAATTTATATTATTTTTTATTTTTCCATTAATCAGCTCATAAAACCCACTTTACCTTGATGTGCTTGAATACTTTTTAGGTCATAGTAAAGTAAACGCTTATAAGATTAGGCTGTTACTAGCGGATAATAGATTTTAGGTGGCAGTAAAAATGAAAAAGGTTTCTGGCTTGCCTAAAAAAAAACATAACACAGCAAATACATTCAGAATGAACACCTCTTTGGATGATGCAGCTGTAGCTCTAAACCTCTTTCAGATGACAGTTCAATATGTGAACTCTGCAAAGGCTGGAAAACAGTTCGTGTGACATCTCTAAAATGGCTATTTTGGCCCAGTTTGGCACCATCTGATCAGTTTGACACAGCCCCATGAAGAAATTAAGATTACATATTTATGCCTAACCTCTGTGTTTAGTTGACAATAATGGCAGTAATCTCAAAAAATCTGAAATCACAGTGGTTCTCTCAGCAATTACGTCATGATAGTCTTGAAACGGGTTCATTTATCTCACCTATTTCAAGATAATTTAATCAAAAGTGAAACCCGTCATTGTTAGGAAAGCAAGCTTTGATATTTTGAGATAAAAATAGATAAATAAAATAACGGCTTGTGATTTGCTAAACTGACCTGATGAAGGTTTAAAGATACAAACCAGTTTTCAGGCTGACAGTTCATGTTAAATCTGCGAATCTGCTGCAGAAAACGTTTTAGTGCCCAGTCAAGCTTCCTGGATAAATACAGATTAAACAGCATGAGATAATGATGCTCATTGATCTGCATTCTAATTTTGCTCCGTTTCTACCCTTGTGAGTTTTCATTGTCCGACTTTGTACCTCAAAAATCAAACAGCAATAATTGGCTTTTTGTGGTCCTTATTAAAGACTGGGGGGTGGGGGCGTTGATGGATGGAGGGGGCATCCTTTTTGTTCACCCTAATTAAGCATATCTTCTCTGTGCTGACTGCATAGATGAAAAGTGAGTTTTGAAGATTAAATCGTGTCAACAAATAACTCGAAGTGTTCATAGAGTTTGATCGGTCGTCTCCATCTCTTGACATGCATGACAGAAACATCACAAGATTCAGCCTCTTTAGGTTTAACAGCTGCTAAGTGAAAATTAAATCTGTTAATGGGGATCTCAGTTTATGTTGCTCTTGGCTAAATGTCTGCACCCTCCGAGTTTGAGCGTCATTTATTAACTGCTTCCTGCCAAAGTGACCTACGGGAAAGTGTGAGTTTAGGGAGAGGCACCCTGCCTTATATCTCCCATGTCACTTCAATGTGCAAGGCTGGGAGGTGATTACAGCTCTCCATCCGGCTCCTCTCATAACCATTTTTCAGCCATACGGCCTGCAGTGTGTCACTTAACCTTCACATGTTCCTCCGTCTCCCCATTTTCTGAATTACAGGGTTTCTTCAAACATTGTGAAGTGGTTGTTTGGGTCGTTTGAAATCGCAAAGGACAGAGGTTAATCCTTGAATCAGCTGCATTAAAATATGCATCTGATTTTATGGAGCTCATCTTCTGCACTTGATGAGACAAATTCATCATTGCTCCATTTTGTTTACCAGCTTCCTGGTTGAAGTCACATAGAACTGAGGTTGATTCCAGTCAGACCATCTCAGCACTGATCAACCAAATGTTCAGAGTGCGGAAATGATAACTTAACGTGTTGCAAAAAAATCTTGAGCAAATCTCTGATTTCTTTTTTTCATTATGATTCCAAGTGGTGAGAGTTTTATGTCCTCATATAAGGTATTGAGGAATAATTCTCCACATTATGACCTTTTTGTTAACACTGAACCATTAATTATTTAAGCATAAAAATGACTCCTAACTCAAGGGATGAACCAGTAGCCTTTCACAAAGGCACATCATTTGTTTCAATCTATTCAGTTGCATCTATTAAAATCCCATAAACAACACAGCTTGACATATAATAGTATTTCTGCACCTATCGGTTGAGTCCCAATAAGCTATTAGTTGAGAACTTGGCGTATCTCAGCACAGTGTGCAGTGTCCCTAAAGCATTGAGGAAACTGGACAAGTGGAAGAGAAAAGAAGTGTTATAACCAAAGAAAAAATCTAATTATCTACAGCAGATAACCGGTATCTAATGTTCATAAGAAATAGGAAAAAATCCAGCAGTGAGCTGACACAGGACCTTCTGGAATCTGGATTTTCACTTGATCCATCTACTGTTAGCCCGAGCCTCATTAGAAATTGTCTCCATGGAAGGGTGGTTTTCTTAAAGTTTTCTTCAGTAAGAAAAATGGAGAAAAAGGCTGAGGTACACCAAATGACCCCAAAACCGGACTGAAAACCAGCAGCAACTGTACTGATGGAGTGATGAATCCTCCACAGGGCCCAGACTTCAACATTACTGAGGCAGTGTGGGCTTGTCTTGACATAACAGAGCAAATGAAAGCAACATCAAAAAAGAACTTTGGCAAGTCTTCCATAAAGCTTGGAGAACTATTCCTGAAGACGACTTAGATAAAGTATTCTAAGAAAGCTTGTCTAAGAGGTTTCGCTGTTTTGAGAATAAAGCTGCTCAGCCCAAATATTGGCTTTAAAGCTATTTGGAATAGTACAGACTATTTTTGCCTTGTATTTAACGACCACCTCAATAAACTGCCGCACCTTGCTTATGTTTCTCAGCGATGTAAACAATAAGGCAATAATGCTCAGAGCTTATGCACTTTTAATGGATGGAAAAAAGACAACAAAGATTTTTCTTTTTAGTGACCTCAAGTGTAGTGTTCAGGAATTCAGCACTCATCGTAATTTGCAGCATTACTTTTTTTTTTCCCATCTTAAACCTACCAATAGATCGTAAAGATTTTGTCCTGTAGCCATTCAAAAGTAGTTGTAGTGACATTCATGATGGTGAAAGCTAATTATTAATTTTACACCACCATCTGGTACTAACTCACCTGAGAAACCATCTCATCCATCTCAAGGAGACTTCCTACAGACTTCCTCTCCTTTTCCCTCTTGTGATCTGCACCACAGAGTTAAGAACGCTTGACCTTGTATGGAGTTGTATCTGATGGAGGGTGTGTGTGAGAGCGAATGTGCCTAAAGGGAAGTTTGGACAGTCCGGAGCACTGGCGGGGACTCACCGACACATGACCAAGCTTGTGACTGACCTTACATAACATTACAAAAGCCCTGCTGTCGAGCTGCCAGGAAAGCAGCAGCCAGAGCTTTGATTTCTTTTAGTGGATCAATAATGTGTCACATCATTATCAGAGCTGTGGAACAGTTAGAGATTTTAATTGCACCAGCGGAACACTTGTATAAATTACAATGCAGCTTCTGTGAATTACAGCTTAAAAACATTTAAAGCTCCCTGTAACACAGCTGTAACCTGATTTCAGCACTGGTTTGGCTTTCTGTCTAAGCCATTTTATAAACATCCTAAAGGCCTACTACAATATATTTATATAAAATTGACCTATATGGCGTAATAAAAATTCCTTACAGATATATTTTTTTAAGTATTTTGGTTTATATTTTTGTCCCTTAGTCTTAAAGTAAGAATATGAACTCCACCCCCCGAAGGCTTTGCTTTGATAAGATCATTTCAGCCCCAAGGAAAGCTACTTCCAATTTACTATTAATCGATATGGAACGACATGCCACTTAACTTAAAGCCAGTGTGGGAAGTCAAACAGTAGATGGCCCTTGATGGAATCTCCCTTGTCTGTATGTGTGTTGGTGTATGTTGAAAGATAGGCTACAAGGATGCAGTTTAGCCCATCAACATGTTAGAGCAGCTGGCCTTTCCACATGCATCCGTTTATGTAGTCCAGGTAGCTTTCACACGTGCAAGCTTGCTATAAATCGTCCCAGCAGGCTTTTTACAACTGAACAGACCAGTGGGTTTCAGTTTTGGTAAGAAAGCAGGCATTAACCACAAGAGGAAGTCACTACTCTTATATATTTTTTTTATTCTTACACCTCATCCCCCTAATGTCAATTTTATTAGCAGATAGGTTTGATATGTATGTACGTTTAGTTACTATTAGTTTAAAAGAAACTCAGTTTTTTTGCTACAATAATTAAGGAAGAGAGGCTAAATGGCAATTGAGTCAGTCCAGCAAGTTTAACTTCTGTACCTGCAGTAATGCCACCGATGGGTCAAAGTAGAAGGTGCATGTATGGGCATATCCCCAGTTGTCGTTATGATTGATTGCTGCTTTATGCTCTGTTCTGTCTATTTCACTCATTTTCATAAAAATGTTTGGTGTCATAACCTCATATGTCTTTAGTTTAAATCCATTTCTTCATCTTTTACAAGCCACAAACTAATCTTAATAGACTGACTTCCTCTCCGTCAAGAAAAAAAGTCAGTTCTCTGACCTGTAGTTCTCAGTTTCAGTATCACTTTAACTCGTGTTTATGTTAAAAGAACCCACAACTCTTGTGTTTTGTAAAGCCCCTGAAACTGAACGAACTCATTGCAATTTTCACTGAAGCATGCCTTTTCAGTAACTTCAAAAGAGTCTGTATTCTTTGTTAATTTCATATCCATTTGACTAATCTGCCTACACAATAGCTCTTTGCAAAAAAAGATGAGAAATTTTCCCACAGCGCGTTGACTGATAGCTGGGGTGTTATTCAGCAAAAAGGTCTGATTGATGCTCACATTTCACGCTTCTGAATTTTAGTGAGCAATGAGACTTTATATACTACATGCAAATACACAACATTTAAATGCAAGTACAAGCTCACAATTTCACATCCCTAATGGCTCAGTCATGTCTGACTCAGGGCAAGAGCCAAAAAAAGACACCTTCCTTACCAAAAAGATGAAGATATTTCCCTAACACACGTGTTTTGGTAGAGAAGATTATATAAACAATAAGGATGTACCAAGGATCTGGTACATCCCTGCTACTTATCTTGTTCTAAGGCATCACGAATCACTCAGACAGTACGGTTGGTGGTTTATTACACACACGTAGCCAGACTCGGGGAGGATGACTCTGTTTAAATGTTTGAAACATGTTGAACTAGTTTCAGAGATTTCTCCACATCACAGTTACTGCTGGGAATAAACTTAAATCTAGGATGGGAGACTGCATCTTTCTAGATGAGTTTAAATGAGCCCAGTGCCCTCAAAAGCAACTACAATTGTGTTGTGGGATGCTTTTTTTTGTCATAGGTCCATGCATTAAATCGTTCTGATGTTAACTGATCATGGGCAATCAAACCTGTTGGATAAAATTAAACAAGAGCTCCTCACAGAGCAATTGAGCTGCTTAGTCGCCAGCTTCCTCCTCCCAGCGTCTCTGAGTCATGTTGTGAAACTGTCAGTGGCTTCATCACGACTCAGAGAGTCACACAGTGTTGTAAACATGCCGCAGCTACAACTACTGGCCACATTTTCTCTTCTGCTGCAGCAGCTGGGACGTTAAGATGCTTCTCATGCGCGTTGTTGTGAATTCTGTTCTTGGTCATATTTTGGCTTTGCCTAGTTTAATCAGGGTGGGATGCCCCACTTTGCATGCGTGTCAGCATGTCACATGGGCCGGTTTCATGTCAGTGCATGTGCACATGCACGTGCGAGTATGTGTGACAGAGAGCAGGACACTTCAGCAGAGCATCATATAAGGCAGAGGATTTCTGCTTTGGTATGTGAATGGGATGCTTATGACATCACATGACATGTGCTGCTTGTGTATGGCTATGTGTTTGTGGTTGGGGGGTGGGGTGGGGGGGGTAGTACACCCTATGTAAGGACAGCTTCCTCTTTTTTTCTTTTTTTGTCCTGGTTCAACATGTACTTTATGTCTTTATGTGTGTTTTAGAATATGTGTGTCGTGCCCAAGGATGCTTTTATTGATTGACGGGTTGTAATGGACAGAAGAGGGGAGAGAAAGAGGGATGATGGAGGAGGGAGAGAGGTTGTCTGGAAACAAAGAAATCAATCAACCAGTCCTCAGAGTTTATAAGGAGGTAGACAGGGATGGAGGGAAAATGTAGAGAAGAAACAAAGGTCATGGAGGAAGGATGGATGAATGTAGAAAAGAAAGTTAAATGAGAGGTGGACAGTGAGAAGGAAAGCAAAAGAAAGGGAATGAAGAGACGCAGGGGAAATTGGATTGGAAGGCAAAAAGAAGTCATTGAAGGACAAGGAAAGGTGAATGAAGATAATGAGAATGAAGTAAAAGGGTGAAGAAGATGTGTGGAAAGATGGAAGCCAAGGTCAAAGATGAAAATGATAGTATAGGGAAATGATGTATGGAGATGAAGGAAACATTAAGGCTGAACAGGGGATATCATAAAGATGAAATGCCAAGGAGGAGATTCTGGATTGAGGCAACTGAAGCAAAGGAAGGAAGGTGAAGGAAAGAAGGAAGAGCCTAGGAATGATGAGTTGAGCAGTGCATGAGTGGGGGATGAGTCAGATCCACGTGAAAACTATGTGAGCTGCATGCTAACTAGCATGCACACACAAAGCAAGGTGAAAACACACCTACATCAGCAACTAGAGGAAAAGCTAGCATTTGGAGAGTCTTATAGAGGGCATCCTCTCATCTTTCATCTCCCTTTTCCTCTCCCATCGAGTCACGACTGCCCTTCCCTCCTTTTCCCCATCTCTTCTCCTCTCTCCTCTGACCTACATCTTTTCTTTTCTCCCTCTCTGTCTTTATTCCTGCATCTGCCTTCTTTTTCTTACATTCCTAGTCAGGGCTAGAATTACACTGGAGCTTTCAGGGGAGCCTTATTTTCGCACGTGAACTGCGACTTCACACGTCACACGCACACGCATTTATATTAGTGCACGTAGCGCGGTTAAAAATATGGTTACAATTAAAAAACTATTGAATGCAGCTAGTTTAATCAGAAAAAATGAAGGAGAGTTCTTTAATCATAAAAAGAAGCACATCAGGTGGTTGTGTGGACGCCCACAGCGCACAAGAGACAAACAATGCTGCTGTCTACGTGCTGAAGGAAACGTCATTTGGAAAAATTTTAGGGCTCCCACTAAAGCATCAGCTGAATCTCTTGAGGGGAGCTTCTCTGCCTTTCAGGGGAACCAAGGTCCTCTTAGCTCCCCTGTAATTCTAACCCAGTTTCTAGTTTTCCTTTCCCCATCTCTCCCTTGTTCCCTTTCCTCTCTCCCATCATTCCCCTCTCCATTTATCTTTCTCATTCCACTCTACTGATTGGCTCTTTGACCATGTCTTCTCTGGTCTACTGCGCCACTCTACTCTAATTTAGGAAACCATAAATGATACCAGCTCATGCTATCTATTCCACGACCTAAATAAACACTCCTCTTACAGGCCAAATAAACACACAAACACATAAACTCTAACACACTGTAAGGCAGCAGGCAGAGAGTTGTATGAGGATGCAGATCAAAGCATTACGAGCAGAGATTATAAGTACAGCCTGATATTTGAGTGATTTTTAAAAAGAGCTACTGCTGAATATGTTTTTCTGGTAATAGGAGAAAATGTGTTTGTTGTTGTGCATTGACTAACTGACTCCAATTTATCAAACTGTACAGCCAAAAATACACAAATAAATAAGTAATCAGAAAATGATTGTTTCTATTATGGACCACAGACAACAGGGATGTTTAGGCTACTACGTATTGACTGTGCGTTGCATTACACAAAGTACTTTCTTAAATGATGTTTTTTTAAAGTAAGCAGCAATTTAAAAATATGAAGTCAATTTCAAAATACAATGGAAAAAAACAACATAAAGAGGCTACACAGCGAAGCTTAAGATATCGATCATATATGGCTTTTTTCGAAGCAAAGACAGTTAAAATCTATTTTTAATTCATCATAGATAGGTGGTGGTTGTTGATTAGCAGGTTTTGGGCAATACAAATACTGCTAATTGCATTTGTGAAAAAGAATTGTTGTGCTTTAAGCTAGGATAATTCTTTAGGCAGCATAGCTGATAGTATAACTGCTTCTTAAGTCAGTATTACAATTTTTTTTTCACAAATGCTCCAAAAGCTAGCATAGTTCCTGGGATGGCTGCTAGCTTAAGATAACAGCAATTTTTTCACAAAGCAGTTAACTAAAACGAGCATAGCTGCTAGCATAACTGCTAGCTTAAGTTGGTCTGTTTGCCTTTGCTGACATTTTTATTGTTACAAAATACTATGCTAGTTTTATGTTAAACTCTTAAATATTTTGTCCATCTGCATTCGTACAGTTTACAGGTAGCCTTTAGCTGAGATTGGAATTGAGCTAGCTGTGAGCTACTTCTGCTGGTCTATCTGTGGGAAACTAAAAACTGAAAAAGTGGCTAATTCTTTTCATACTAATTGGAATGTCAATTAAAAGCATATTAAGACATTTATATTATGTTTACAATATATAAATGAAAGAAGCAGTGTCACTGTAAAACTCTCAGATTCAGTTTAACTAGTCAACCTTGTCTGCCTACCCAGTGAGAAGAATAGATTGTTTGTTTGAACATGGCCCTTTAAAAGACTGCCAACAGAGCATATTTCCGTATCACATACAATAGAAAATTGATCTCTTTGTCCTCTTGCAGCTCATGTGTAGACATGTATGTTCAGGAAGTACTTTAAAGTGTCATTGTGCATTTGGAAAAATCCAGTTTAACTTCTCTCTGTTCCCAACAGTTCTCTTCTGATACGCCTTAACCAGAAATCTCTTTCTTACTTGTACCCCAAGAGACTGCATTTTGTTTCCTTGTTGTGAGTCACGTACGCACACTTCCTGCTAGTCTTTTTATGCTTTTCTCACAGCAATGTGGTTCAATGTTTCTGTCTGAAGCCACATCTGCAACTGCAGACCCCATTATGACTACTTCTGCCTTCGGAATTGTTTTAGAAGTTCATGAGTGTGTTATAGGTTGGCTAGATGTTTCCATGTGCTTTTTGGGGAAGGTTTTGGAGAGTCTTAAATGGGCAAGAAGGAATTCTAAAGATTTTAAACAGGTTTTTAGTTGATTGAAATGATATAACTTTTAATAAGGGGATTGCTGAGGTCGTGGGGGAATGTTTTTGAGAAAAGTCTAATTGCTTGTTTGGAACAATAAGCTGTTGATGGTTTGTCAGAAGGTTTCTTAAAGTCGATGGATTTTCCGGGTGTTGTAGAATGGCATCAGAGTTTTAGGAATTCTTGAGTGTGTCTGAAGATGTTGGGGATAGTTTTGCAGTTCTTTGAGTTGAATGTAAAAATCTACAGCATACAGTCTTGGAGCGATCCTTGGATTTTTTGTAAGGATGAGGGGTTTTAGCCGCTTTTAAATTATCTTTTTGACTTGTTGTAGGATACTAGGTCTCTGAAACACTTTTTGGAAGTTCTTGAGGAAGTTCAATAATGGATGTTAATAATGTTACTGAGTCAAAGACGTTGTTGAGCATACACTTATCTTGAGTTTCACTGGAAGGTTTTTCGAATCCTTAATTGGGTTTACAAATTTGTACCTAACAAAGTCCCCATATCTCCTCCAATTTCTTCTCACTTTGCAGAAAAGTATACTTTTCAGTTCACTGTACAGAATTCACAATCCTAGGGAAGATTGTGGCTAAAATAAAACACAGAAACCAAAACAAGACAGCAATCTGCCACAGTAGCGTAAACAGTGCAGCCTCTTTCACCGATAAACATCCCATCTCAGCCAACAAAAGAAAAATAATCACCTAAAACCTCGTGGGTAACTTTGCTCTGAGCCACAGGGAGATTTTCTGAATAAATGCATGAAGACACTACCACAATGACTATCGTGTATGTGACATGTTTTCTGACTGATATTGCACTGTGACGAGGCAGATGCCTCCATCGGCCTTAGTGTTGAACCTCCTCTAACATGGGAGTCTCATTATCTCTAATGAGTAGCTGTTGAGAGATGAAGGGCTGTTGATGTAAGCTCCTTCTGACTCAGACAGTGAACAGTGTAATAATGTACAGTACATGCCAGACGATGGACGCTTTTATTCAAAGTGCTTCACAGACTCTATAACAGATATATGTTAGGTGGGTAAGGAGGAACTAACGGAACTTCTAATTCTAATAGTAAGTTTGAGTAATAGACGTCACAGAAAATCCCAACCGCAACACCTTAAAAGATGTAGCCATGTTTGGTAGTTTGCTTCAAAAAGCAGCAGTTACAGAGAGAATGTAATTTCCATGTTATGCCATGAAAGAGCATAGGATTATGCATCAGTGGGATATACTCATTCATATCTAACAAGAGCTCTCTCCAGCTGCGATCAGCACCTATGCTTTTATTTTGGATTCAAGGTTTTGTTTTTTAATCTCAAAAGAATCAAAAATCTGGAAGTTTAATCCTGATTTAACCAATGTGAACTTTCCCTCTCTTTTTTTCCATCTTTAGTATGGGGAGGAAGAGGTGTGTTCAGACCGCTTGGACACTGATTTCCCGGACATTGACCTCTCCCAGCTGGACACCAGTGACTTCGACAGTGTCAACTGCCTCAGCGAGCTGCAGTGGTGCAACGATCAACCAGCAGATGTGTCACCGGCTTCCATCCACTACAGTACGGCAGATGAGCTCTTCGAGGTGAGGTTTTATCACCACAACAAAGTATAGTTACACTGCATGACTGATGCGCCTCTCAAGTCAGCCATGTCCCGCTGCGGGGGTGTAGACCTTAGAATGCAGCAGAAATATCATGTTTGTCTCTAAAATACCCATCTTGCTAAAGTAGAGATCATATGAACAGATCAGTCATACTTTAGGAGGATTTTAGTTGGGTTTTTATCCCACATTTGGGCCAGTGAAACTAAACTTTAACTGCAATGTGCAGACTGTAAAATAAATGGTTATTGAGAATAGAAAAGTAATGTCTGATGTCTCAAAGGCACCTTTAAAAGTTTAATTTGCAATAATCTACAGTTTGATTTACAATGTTAATCTGTTTTGAGGTAAAACTCTACAATATTGTTATCACTTTTTTCTCTTCTCTAACTATGACTTAGTTTATTGAAGAGGGATGGATAGCTAAATTTTTCTTTTTTTTCTTTGCTAAACAGCAATCACCATACAAAATGCCTACTACATTAGAGTATTTTTGTTAAATGCAGGCAGATTGAGATACAAAACAAGAATTTTGTCCACTAAAAAGACATTTTGTTTGTCATTTTCTTGAGGAGATAAATATAATCTGTTCTTAAATCCTAATCACAAAGCACTTAGAATGTTTTTCTAATATCGTGCACCCTTGTTATATAGTTATAAATAACAAGTATATATATATAAGTTATATAACAAGTGCTTTCTTGTTATATAGAAAATTATAACCACAGTTAATATTCTAAGTAGAGGCATGTCTGTTAATCTGTAGCTACTCTTTACTGAAGTAAATAGATGATGTTGTTTCTGTAATTTACCTTAAATAGCAGACTGATAATAGTTTGCCCTGTCAAGGATCTTGGCTTCCGAGACACTTTTTTTGTCCCCCAGCCAAAACCTTCTTTCCCGCAGACACGTGCAAGACCTCAACCCTTCACCTGATCCCTATGTTGAAATTTAGACACGAAGCATGTCTCAGAGGGCACTGCCAAGAAAGTCATTCCGAGTTATGTTGTGTGTAATACGATGATGGAGGCAGTCCATCAGTTCAGACTGGCCTAGCGCTTCTACAGGGCCCATGACGACCCTGAGGCTCCAGTATCCGGTGCTCTTCCTCAATGAATTCAGGGAATACCAATCTTATTTTTTCATATCTGGAAACCAGTCCTGGATTATTGATTGTCTAAAGGTTTCTAGCCCAATGAAGTCTCTCTGTCAGATTACAATGGCTAAATTGAGAGCACCTTGAGAATAAAAAGACAATAAATAGATAAAGTAGCATTTAGGTTCAGATCTTCAGCCATGTAACGCAACTCAGCTGGTGGAAATTGTTGCGATGCACCACAGTGTTGCCTAAATGAAGACAAGCAAAGCATGATGGGAATGCAGGTGAAGTAAACACTGATTGTCTCCGTCTATGCAGTTTCCTTCAGTCCCCATAAGCCGACGCCAAGACACTTTTTGCCTTTGTACAGCTGACACTAAACAAAACTTAATGACACAGTCCGATAGGCTCAGAGGTCTGCATTAGCAGCAATAGATGTTTTAAAAGGAAGCATCAACTTTGCGAGAGAGGGGTCAAAGTTGGCTCTGCAACTTAGAAAGTTCTGGAAAATAGATTTTCCCCTCTCTTCTGTTCCCCTCCAAGTCTTTTGTTTTGTTTCATCTTCATCTGCCTTTCTTTTACCTCTTTAACAGTTTCTGTCTTGTCGTATTTCTAGAACTTGTACATAGTTTTATACATTCACCCTAACGTCTGTGTCACCGACATATAGCTTCTAAAGACAGTTTTTTCATCAGCTTTCAATACATCTGTACCTACCAATCCCCATCACTCCTCAGCTATATTATGTTTTAGCCAATATTGTATTGATCAGACCATTGCAGCAGCTCAGACAGGCAGGCAGCATCTGATTATAAACGCAAGTACTGAATAGAGAGATGAGGAAACAGATGAGACCTCACCTCTGTATTCTCTGCTTGTAAATACGGCAATTATTTACAGTAGCACATCAGAATTTAATCCTATGTTGGCAGATATTGATCATCTTTGGGCTTAATTTAACTTTGGAGGCCGTAGAATGACAAAGCTATCAAGTTTAAAAGGTTAGGCTAATTATAACCGGTGTTATTACCTTACATTAGTTACATAAAAATAAATATATCTTTATTACCAACTAAATTGATCTTGTACCCATAATGTTGTCTAAATTATCTAATTCAATGAATATGGTTGGGTAGTACCTCTAAAGACTTAAAAAAGAAGTCTTCAGGATAACTAAATAAATACACAAATAAACAAATAAATCAAAATATTCATGAATAAATATAAATCAAATAAATAAATAATAAGTATTAAATAACTCAAATTAATGAGACAAATAATATTTCAGTAAATAAAATAAATAAATGAATTAAAACAAGTAAATAATAGATAAACATCTAAAGACTTTTGATCACATGATGTATTTTTCAGTGGATCATTCAGTAAAAAAAAGCAAGTAACAATGAAAGCAGCTCTAATTGTGTAGACTGGCTTTGCTCTATTTACCCATAAAGCTCACTACGTTTTTAACATCCTGTTGAGTATTTTAAACTCTATTTTGAGGCATCCACCACAGAAGAAGAGAAGCAACGAGCTGGAGAGAGAATAAGCCTAACGATTAACAGTTTGGCAGCGAGGGAGAGATAAAGCAGGATGATAAAAAGGGAAAGACAGAAGAAGGAAAGTTGGCGGCTTCCCGTAGGCCGGCCTTGCTATCACCTCCCCACCAGATTCTGCTCTCAGCATGATGGCATCTCCTCAGCAGTGCACGGCTGCTGTGTGGATGGAGCAGCAGCAGGAGCAGAGGAGAGCTGGACAATAACAGACTTTTTTCAGGTCTAGAAACCAGAGAAAAGCACGTTTGCATGTCGTCGAAGCAAGAGTCTCAATATTAAACCACATCGGTTGTGATGAACAGAAAAAGGACTTGTCTATTTTTATTTAAAGCTGCCTTGTGTGTTTCTAATGAAGTCAAAGGTCATACTGATGACATCTTGACCAATGTAAAAAATCAGATAGAAGAGAAACAATGGACTTTAGATAAAAGCTGATTAGACTGAATAGAGGATGATGATAGAGGTGAGAGAATTGAACAGTGACAAACTCCTCTCCAGAAAATCTTCTCTTTCTGTAGAGGACAGCAATTTTCACCAGAAATGTTGTTTACATATGTAAAGCAGTCAGCTGATTTCCAACTGCAGCATGACCATTGACTCAGATTACTCCAATAAAGTGTTTTTTTGTGTGTATAATGAGTGTTATCCCTCTATTTTGTGAACTTTACTGGTTTAAAACATTTCCAGGTACTTACAACAGTAATTTTTCATATTTTATTACAGTTTTGACCTTTTGTGAAGTAAAATTGGTTCTTGTAATTGTAAAGAATGTTCAGCTGAGAGAAATAAATATTTATTATCAGATGTATTCTCTGAAGAATGTTCTCAATTTAAATGCAAATGTTTTGAATAACTGGAAAAACGCTTATTATCGGACTCATTATCTGTATTTATCTTCCTTCTTCTGTCCTGCAGATAGAAGAGGAGAATGCGGCTTTGCTGGCCGCGCTGACAGATAGTCTGGATGGCATGGTGGATGCCGAGGTGGGCGGCCTCTCGGTTTTCCCCGCTCTGGGAGAGGAACCCAGTCAAGAACAGGAAGATGAGGACAATCTTCCTCTCAGCGCCGAGGACTTTAGTCAGACCTTGGGGGCCGAAACTGAGGACCCATCTCTTGTAAGAACACTTTATTTTTTTACTTTAACTAGACTGATAAGCCCTTTCATACCATTCCTGGTCCCTGAACTTCAGTTTTGTGACACATATCGGAATATTCATCCCTGCTTTATACATTGATATTTTCCACTACATTCATGTTTCTGCAAATCAAAAGTCCCTTGCAGCTCAGAACGCGACGTCTGCTGAAGTGGATCCTTTAATTCTTGCTTCAAACATCTCATTACCCTGTTTCATCCATGCCATGCTGTGCCTCTACTTTCCCATGCTCTCCCCTCTCGCTTTCTCCCTCGGCATTTTAATCTGCGCTGCGTTCGCTAACCTTGATGTTCCACGAGTTGGTCGCCAGGTTCAAAGTCTGCCCTAAACTCCAGGAAAACAGAGTTGCACTGAGGCAGAAAGTAACCTTTCATCCAGCCCTGTTCCACTCTGTGTGGGTGTTGCTGTATATCTAAGGCCCACAAGCAACTTCCAGACATGGAATAAAGTTTATTTACATAGATATTCATCAAAGTTGAGCTGTTATAAAAATGTGTTAAAATGATAATGGAAGAAGACGGAAGAGGCAAAACGAGACTGTTTACTCCACCAGATTCTCTTTTTGCTGCTTTTTCTTCGGCCTCAGATCACACCGAAACTTCCCTTTAATTGTTTAAATGTTAAAGGATCCAGAAGTCCTCAAAGCTACAACCCACACGTGGTCTTGCTTTTTCTTGTTTTTGAGCCCCCTAATTCTCTTTTCACACTGTGCTGCTGGATGGCTCTCTCTGGGCCCCTCCATCGTTCCCTGAACCAGCCTTCTAGGAGCCGACCTTGTTTTTCTCTCTTCGCTCTGCCTCCCCTCTGTTTTCAGCCTGCACCTGCGCCCCCCTCTATGTATCCCAACCCCCATCTCATCATACAGGAACAACAAATTGTTGTATCCCTTTACAGGGAATATTGTGCCCCATTTTCCTGTCGTTGGCTCTGCTGACAGAAGAATGCAGGCCTGTATGCCGCTCTGCAGCTTCATTGAAGCAGGAGGCTATTTTGTTGCAATGAAGGACATGATTACCGCTGTAATGTGGCTTTATTCCTCTTGTCGAGTCAAATTCACCCTTCTTCCTTAGTTTGACTGAAATTTCAGAACAAAACAAAACAAAAAAAGCTCTGCTTACGGGGTTTTCTAACATGCTCCGATTTAGTTGCGACCTACAAAGATGCAATTGTTCGGTGGTCACGAGTCGAGGCGGTTGGCTGAATACCTACAGTGTAAATATTCATCAAGCTGCTCTACCCTCCTGTTTGCAGTTACACACAGTCAGTGGAGATTTGTTAAAGTTTAACATTTGAGGTCGGGTGTTCAATAAGCGACAGGTCTCCCATGTAGGAAACAGTAATTCTTTGGATCTGCTCAATGTGTTCTGTGAGTCCTGAATGATTAAAACAGACTGAACCATGACAGGATTGTTTCTCTTTTTGTTAGTACTCCCAGTTTTAGTTTTGCGTATATCAGTGGCTGTGGCTGTTAGTTCTACCCATTTTTGGCACTGGAAGCATGATGGTTTTATAAAAAAAGATATGTCTATTGAGGTCAGAAACAAGAGCTTAGCCTCCATCTGTCAGCAAATAATTATAAATGATCTGAGAAATGATTTACTGGCAGAACAACAACATCAGGTTAGAACTGGTTGTGGGGCTGCAGACCGTTAGAAGTTTTTGTCTCAGTCCCCACATGCCTGCTCTGGCTTCGTTTATCCATGAAGAAATTTTGGGTATTAGTCAGCCAGTGTCAATGAGTTATTCCTGCCTCTGTTTCCAGCATCTAGGAAGAACAGATCAAATGAGAAGCTGCAGGTCATTCAGATAACTGCTGTCGTGTACTCAGATATACCTGATTAAATGCCTGATTCCTTTGATGTTTGAGTTTTTACATGAGCATAGTAACAGTCTAATATTTCACCTGCAAACCATTTTATTTTCTAAAATCTTACAGTAGAAAATCACAAATCATTCTGCTGCTGAAGCCTCTCCACCATTACTCCATCCTCACTAAGCTCTAACCCTTGCATTTATTTTAAAACTAGAGCAAAAGTCACTTCTTGCATATTTCAACTCTCAGTCAGCTTCTTGTTGCCTCACAGCTTTGACGGCTGACAAGATAACTTTAAAAACTTTTGTCACAAACTGTGTGCTCCATTTTTTCTGGGTAAAAAAAAAACATTTTTCAACTACAGCTTCTTCTACCTCTACTCCAATTCGGAAATGGTAGCAACTTAAGACTCCCATTGCTTTGGGTGCCTTCTGTGCCTGAAGAGATATTCAGTGTATCCCTTACATGACAGGAAGGCAGAAAGTATTCCTGCTTGTGTTTCTTTACTTATGACTAGTTTAAAATGCTCGTGTAAGTGTTATAATTACATCTCTTGACTTTATTTATTTATTTTTTTTATTTATAGGTTTATCTAGTGGTTCACTTGTATGCAGTGTCTCAGTACTCACTGATGTAAATCCTGCAGAGATGTCCAGCACCCCTGATGGAAAGCAGAATATTTGGTTGAATTAAATATAAATGATATTAACCTTAATCCTCACTCTTGTTTCCAGTGCGTACACTATCAGTGGCAAAAATAGCAACCTGACATTCACGTCCACTCACGCAGCAAAGCCTGGTGTAATAACATTATGCTCTTTACTGAAGTTGCCAGATGTGTGCGTTTGTGTGTGTGTGTGTGTGTTTTATCCTGTTTCCATGGTTGAGTGTTTCACTGTCACATGACTGCTGTCACTCGTTTTTAGGATTGAGTGTGACGCTGACCTCTACTGGTAAGCAGTGGTACTGCAGATGACCTACACTGCTGTACCTGATAGGGTTTCACTTACTGATCCACATCCTCCCTCGCTCCCTTACTCGCTCATTAGTCCAGTGCTTAAATTGTAGAAAGATGGTACCAGATGTCTACGTCACAATTAGACAGAGGATGACAGAAAAAAATTCAAAAACAAGATATAACACAAATACATACAGAGGGAATATATGTTCCATCCCAATAGCCAACTCAGTTCCCTCCTTCTTTGAGTTTCTACTTTTCAAAATTTTGTGTATATTTTTCTTAAGTTGTGTGACATTTTTATTCACTTTAATATTGTCTAAGCCATTCCATAAAGTCACCCCACGGATAAAAATGCACGTACTTTTAGTGGTGGTATGAACAGAAAGTTGTTTTTATCTTTTCTTAATTCATACTCCTCTCCAGGAACAGTTTTCATATTTTACCAGGAAGTAAATTATCTTGCTTTTTACACTATTTACAAAGTGTTATATTTCACCAGATCTATAAATTTTTAGGGTTCAGACTTTTAAAAGAGCTTGTTAGTTATGATCACGGTAGCCTGCATTATGTGCTATCCTTATGAGCTACAACCTGCAGTCTGAAATGCAGATACATGATGCTTGATTACAGATGGAGGTTGTAAAAAAAACTGCTTGCAGTTAATTCTACTTCTACTCCTCCAGCATGTGTGCGAATATGTATGTGTGTGTGTGTGTTCATCCACAGAACAAGGCCTCCATTGATGATGGCAGTGGAGCTTTGGAAAGCATCCAGAGTAGAGTAGAGTAGAGAGCGAAGAAGAAACAGAGAGGAGCAGGCTGTTTTAGGGGGCCCTGAAGCCGTCGAAGGGTTTTCCTTGTTTCACACAGACACAAACCTTCAGGCTCCTCAATGGTACTCTCAGCAGAGAATCATCACCCACTCTGAGCCAAGTTGGCTCTGCCACAAAGGGCCACCATGGCCCCATTAGCGATGCAGGCAATCGTCCCGTTTAGTCAATTGACCCAGATTGTATTCTTTGGTTCCAGCCAGTGCTGCTGGGTGGCGATGCTGTAATTATTAAAAGCTTTACAGCATTATACAGTGATGAAACTTGGTTGAACTTTCATGTCCTGGTTCACGGGATTAAACACTGCTGCTGAATTCTTGTGCACTTTTTTTTTTATAGTCATCAGTTTGATTAATAGGGATTTCTCCGTAATGTTTCACATTACTTTTACATAAAAATGTTCTGTGCATTGCCCTAAAAAGGCCTATAAAGCAGCACTAAGGGCTCTCGTCAGATCCAAATTGCTCCTGGAAGGAAATTTACCCAGACGTGTCTCAGCTGGTCTGCTGTAAAAGTGTTATAATGACCTTATGTAATGGCTACATATAAAACAAGAACTGAGATAAAGTCAATGTAAAGTCCCAAAATGATCAGGTTTAATGTTTTTATACTGTATGTCTTGGGTTTTCCCTAGTAAAACAGTTTTGTACTTTGTTTGATGACTCTAGCAGCACTCTAAGGCTTGTACTACATCTGCAGCCAGTGAAACACTTTTTTTAGAATATTAATGAGAATAAATTAAAAGAAAAATGCAGTGGGCAGACAAACGGTCTCCTGTGCTGATGAAATGAGTGGCAGCCATGATAACAACCTGTTACATTTTCTGAGTGACAAAGGAGGCATTTTTGGGTATCCCTGCAGATTGATTTGAGTGATGAACTAGTACGGCCTCTGTGAATCAACACAACAAGGAAGTGTGCAAATGTTTAATACTCTGTGGGTTTTTTGTACTCAAACAGCTGTAGTTTTCAGTTATAATAGCTATCTTCTAAGTCCTGATAGATTCCTTCTACCATCTTTTCTTGACCTTAGGATGTTTACCCACCGAGGTTAAGTGAGAATGCAATGAGGATTTGAGGAGCTCCATCCTCTGAGGATACCTCTAAATTTGGCTAAAATGTTTATGCGTGGGGTCAAATATAGTGGAGAAATGTAGGGACAAGTGTGTAAATGAGAGGAAAACATTAACCTCATCAAGAGGACTTTAATAGTGCAGCCAGTGAATGAGGTAAAGCACCTAAATCCACATCTTGGGCTGGAATAGTGACCATGATGCTTCCTTTTTTTTAATTGAGTAGATGTACTTTGTATAAGTTTAAATGTTACAAATCCAAGAAAACAAAGAGCTTTGCAGCAATTTTGTGTAAGATCTTTTGTGTTGAAATTTGATTCCCTGCTAAATCAGACACTGTAACACTTTCAGATACATTTAACTTTATATCCATTTTATGAAGTCACAGTCTGTGTTAGATTTGCTATATTGATACATTTACTGCTTTTAAACTTGGAAGGGATTTTTAATGCTCTTACAAGAAAACGATATTGAAGGTTATCCTGCATTCATAAGAAAGCTTTGGTGGTCGCTGGACTTCTCCAATTTGGTACAAAGACCAACCTAATTACCCAAAATTCAATTTGACTGACAAAAAAATCCCATTCTCCTTCAATAAAGACATGGAGGTAACTTTTTTAACGTCACAGCAAACATTACTATGCAGAAGTGTTTTGTGGGGACGTTGTATGTCTGGTCAGTGGTACCACGTAACAAGCACAGCAGTGCAACTGGTTTTCCTTTGTAGTGTATCCATGTTTAGTCATTACGTGTTAAAATCTGTGTTATTTCAGCAGTAAAAGTCGAGACATGGGAATTTTGACAGCTCCAGTAACAATAAGTAACAGCTACAGCTGTTTTTTCCTCCTTTACAGTCCAAATCTGAACTGCAGCAGACTCAAAATGCTTCATTATTTAGAGGTGTTTATATATACTGAGCAACAATTGTCTCTCATTTTCACTAAAGTAGCAAAATCACATTTCATTGTAACTTTATTTATCGTCAGAAAGGGCACAATAGTTTACAAAGACAATCTGGTTGTTATTAACAGTTTTCTATGAGGTTCAAACCTCCAGTATGAATGATGGGCATACTAAGTTCGGTGAACCCACTTTACCACTCCTCATTCCTATCACATCTGTAATTTCTGCACTATCTTCTGTAGCAAAAGCTGCAAAGCTTAGAAGGGGATTTTCTCCTTAAGCTGATTTTATATCTACTGATAACCCTGTAATACAGCTCAGCATTGGAAAGAATGGATGAATAGACAGATGGAAAAAAATAATAAAGGGATAGAAGGGGAATTAGTAGCAGTTGTGTTTATATTTATTTGAAAGGTAGTGCCCTGTAAAGGGTTCAGAGGTTTGTTTTGCTTTGCATCTCAACTAGGGTTTCGTGTTTGAGTCAGAGGAACCAGGGGATGGGAAAATGTAGAAGGAAAAGTAGGGAAAAAGACAAAGTCGATGTGACAGCAAAGAAATTAAGACAAAGATGGGCATGAAAGGTGTGTGTGTGTGTGTGTGTGTGTGGGGGGGGGGGATTAAATCCAGGAATAAGAGTGGGAAAAGAAGGGAATATCAAAACAGATAAAGATTTGAGAAGTGTAAGGGGAGAGATGATTGACATACAAGAGCCTAAGGAAAGGAGGATGGAGGAGAACGGGAGGGGCTGTGGTGATTCTGTTATTGTGCAGAGAAAATGGCCGAATCAAGCTCTGAAATAGGAAACGTGAATTTGCCATGTAGCTGTCAGCTTTAGTGAAGTAACAAATGTACATTATCATGACCTTTTCTACACATTATCCCCTTATACAAACATCCATCTGCCGGGCTTAACAACTGACAGAATATAGATTAAAAACAAGGTGAAAGAGCCAAATGCTGAACATAGTCAAGTCATCATGATCCTTTTTTTCTCTTGTGTCTTTTAGTATTCAGAATAAAATGTAATCAAATCCTAATAATCCTCTCTTAATTTGTCATCTTCTTATGAGTACATCAGACATACTTGTGGTGTTCTGTACCATTGTTCCATAATTAAACAAGAGCAAGGACTCAAAGTTTGTGGTTAGTTCTGAAGATCTGTCACTTCTTTGTCTACAGGAAAACATAGTACATAGATGAATTCAGCCTGCATGCAAACTATGTTTAACTTAAATGTTTTTTTTTCTTATTCTATAGCTGAAGAAGTTGTTGCTGACTCCTCCCAATGTCCCCACGGGCATCGATGTGCAGAAAGATGGCATCCACGGCCATCGCCACGGCAACCGAAGCCTGCGCTTACGACCAGTCAGACCCGTGGCAAAGGTGAGATGCAAATCATTTTCAGGGAGCAACAACTGCATGATTTAAAGAATCTCCTTTTCTTCTCTTTTTGTCCTCTGAAAACTACAGATCTCTGTATTTTCTAGTGAACGTCTCATTCCTTTTTGTCCTCTGAAAGCTTGTGAGATAACAAAATTGGATTTTTCCAATCACTTCCTCTTCGGGTGGCAAGTGAAGGCAGAAGTAATTCACAGATGTATGTCAAGGCTGCAGTCAGCCTCATAGCTGCTGTAGAGACTGGCCTTTAAACACGTGTCGGTATCAGCTTCCCCCTTTACAATGTCTTGAATACATGTAAAATATTTAGTTTAATCCTGGGACTGGGTATTTTAAACAAAAATACTTTTAGAAATCACAGAGAATGTTTAGAATAGTCCCCTCCTTCCATTAAGTAGTTGTGGAAAGCACATTTGCTTTCATGAGTTTTCCGCAGTACATCTGTCTGTCGCGACTTTGGTCTATTAAAGAGCACTGTACATTTTACAGTTGAGCACGTAATACCGTGACATTTACTTACGCCTGTTCTAAGAGCCGTTCATGGTTGTATGGTGTTGGACAACTTTTCAACACTTGTTGACTTGACTGACTTGTGCTGATGGTTTTTCTTAATGGTACTGTAAACTTGGGCTCAATAAATTCCATCAAACTTTTAAAAACTTCAACCAAACTGATGGGAATCATGTCTTAAGCTGTCATCTTTGAGATAAGGTCTGTTATTTGCTCTTCACATCTAACATTAGACTTTGTATGGTGACAAGGCTAGCTAACGACTGCTGATGTGGACGGACCTTCTGTTTTGTGCCTTAAGGCCATTACACACCGGGACCGTTGCGAATAAACGACACGATATTGCGAATAATTCCAAGGAGTAATATCAAAGTTTTTGTCAATGCACACTAAGTGCGATACGAAATTGCGAAAAAATTATGAAGATTCTAAAACATATTCGGAAAGCGGGAAAAACAAACATGGATTCCACATCAGGCAACGACGATATTGTGCTGATGCTGCCAATAACAGTAAAAAATGAGCGCACCGGGTACATCCTATCCTTGAGAAGAGAGGGAAGCTTGGGGAGTTCAATTGTTTAGTCCAGGAGCTGAAGCTGTACCACGACCGCTTAAGGACCGACTTTCCGATCTTCATAATTCAGCTCGTTGGCTATTGTTTGCCACACATTGTCTTTGTGATCATTGTCGCGGTAATTCTTGTCTCGCTTGTCGAACAAACACGAGTGTTGTGAGACAAATAATAACAAATAAGCCATAAGACGCTCGGCCATGGTGATACAAAGTTTGAAGGAAGCAGCAGCGAGAAGTGACACTTGCATAGCTCGCAACACCGGCTCTGGTGACGCAATCCATATGCCGTCCGATTGGTTGATTGTGTATCTGTCGGATGCAAATATAAAGAAAAATCGACCTCAGTTTAAAAAAAAAACTTGCAAAATCGCTAAATGGAAATTCGTCACTGATGTGAATGTTTACATTGACTTCTCACTGATTCCATAAAAAATATTGCCGTGTGAATTAGTCGGGCGAAATGTTCGGAGTAGGTGTGTAAAGGCCTTTACTCTCAAATTACTTGCGATATGCTAGCTTTTTTCTTTTTTTTTTCCTTAAAGGGGATCCACACACAACCGATTAGCAGCTACATGCTCTTATTTGTACTTCCTGAGGATCAAATCTCACAGCTAGCGAATCTAGCAAAGCTTTCTTTTGTTGTTTTCCCTGGCGGTTGGCAACAAGCTTAGTAAACTGACACCCCGTTGTGGTTGTAACACATTTCTGTCAGGTGCTGGTTTAAACAAGATTGTTGCGTATTGATAATATAGTCACATAAATTATACTTCAAGGGCAGGTTCTTTTCTTTCTATATCTCCAAAACCTTTTAGGACAGAGTTGACAGCTTGACATCAGAAACAAGTTTGCATTTTATTTCCTACAATAGTACCCAATAGGCGCTTTAATTATCAGATTACTTATAGGATTTCTTCTTTTTTCTTTTCTTTTTTTTATTGTAAGATTTCTTCTAAATGGCACCAGCTGGAAGTTTTGTGAAAAACTGGCATTGACTATAGAGATTATATTGTAAGAATGGCATGATGTTGCGTTAATACTTTTTACTGTGTTTTGAACTGCAGTTCAGTCACCATGAAAAGGATACAAAAAACTCCAAAAACAATGAATTAGCCTGATAGTTGTCTATTGTTGAGTGTTCTGTGAATGTTGTAATAATGCTATCATGAATATTCATTAAGTTGTAAAAATCTAATATAACAACCCTAGCACCAACAAATGCCAGTTAGTAACTTTTCAGTTCTTTTCAGCAGCTTAGCATGAGACAGTACCTTTTATTATGTTAGTCTGATTAAAACCAGACTTTTAAAGTACATGTAAATTCTTCCAAATATATTTTTTAAACATTGGACTAGCACACTCGCACAATGCTGATTAAACTTAAACTTAAATGGTTCATATCGCCACTCATCACAGTGCAGTTGGATACTTTTACGGCCGATAAATCAGTCCTGTAATGCTCTGTGTTCCATATACTGGGATATTAAATGACCTAGCTGAGATAGAACTGGAGCTTAGATTAACTTTGCATGGAAGCTAAACATCTACATCTCTTCCTCTTTTTGGCATTGAAAGCTAATCATTACATTCCCGAGGGAGTTTAAGCATTAGATCAATGTTAATTCAAGCTTCAGAGCAATTTTCTCTTGCAAATAAGTTATTAGAAACACGAAAAATTGCAGTTGTATTCAATAAATAAACCCCCCGTTTTGGCCATTAGAAATTGAAGGGACCAGCTTTTGACAGATCTTAGAATACTCTACAGTATTTTCATCAACAGGAAAGAAAATCAAAACTGTCCCGAGTGCAACCAGCAGCAGTCTATCTCTCAGAAAGACGGTTTTTATTTTCCAGATTATAGATATTTCATTTTACAATAAAAACTTTGCGCCTTCGAGGTTGTAGAGACCTTCAGCTGCTGGTCATGATAAATGTGGTGTTGAGGAAAAGGGGACATTTACAATGGCTGCTGCTGTATGACTTAGCTGTAATTGGATAGCTGCTAACATTGTGCTTCAAGTGGTCATTGATTACAACACCAGTCATTTATCTTGTACAAGCATAAAGCTGGGTGAGCCTTTACACTGACTTCTTCTCAAGTGAGGAAGATACAGAATAGTCTCTGGAAGCAGTTGGGGATAAGCCAAGCCTTGTATCCATCACACACCCTCCTAAGCTCACCATTCCTGGCAATGTGTGTGTGTGTGTTTGCCTGTTAGTGCTGTAGTTTTAGAGTGGCATGGCTTTGCTGTGGCAGATGGTGGAAGTATTGACTGACAGGGCAAGAGGGCAGAAGTGAATCAGAGTGGCTTCCTCTCTGCTCTCTCTCTATGTATGAGTTATATTTTATTGCAGCTGCACACTGAATCATCCCACAAAGTCAGAGGGAAAATTTACAGCCGTGTGCTTCCATGATCCTGTATCCAGGGCAGCAAATGGAAGATGCATCTTTGTGTTTATGAGTATGTTTTTGTTGTTTGGTGGTTCCTTTTTTCCCTTCCAGTTACCAACTATACAGAGTGTAATGAACCATTTCCAGCACAACACAAGAATGAATATGAAACACTGGTGAAAAGACAGAAGACTTCTATGTCAGCTCGTCCATCGTTAGAAGTCTTTGATAATGTTAAAGACGTAGCGTGTAACAAAATCAAATGTCAATGACAGAAAAGTTTAATATATCATTACTAAACTAAAAAATGTGCAGAAAGGCAAATTCTCGACTATTTTTACACAAGCTGGTATGAGTGTGTGCTATTTTGCATTTTGAGGAAGTTTTGCAACTGATTTTTATGTCTGCGTCCCCAGAGTGACCTCCCCCTGGAGCGGAAGCCCCGAGCGGTGCGTCCCACGGGGCGTCTCTGCACAGAGCTACACCGTCACCTCACCACTGCCCAGGACACGGAGGACACCCCAGCTCCTGACACAGAGGGTGACGAGGAAGAGGAGGAGGAGGATGAGGACAGTGAATCAGAGGAGGACGAGGAGGAAGAGGAGTCTTCCAGCAGCGAGGTGGAGGGGGCAGCGGTTGTGGCCGCTGTTCTCGCCGAGCCTGCTAAGCCTCAGTTTAGCTCAGAGAAAGAACTGCATTCGGTGGTTGAGCTGATCACATACATGCACACCTACTGCCTGCCCATGCGCAAGCAGCAGGGCTGGGAGCGCAAGGACCGCGACCTCCCCAGGCCTCGGGCCAAGCCTGAGGCCTCCCGCCCGGTCTCCACAAACTCTCACAGCAGAGTTGTGTTGGTGGCCAGTTCTGGGACTACTGGGAGTTTGACTGGGACAGGCAGCAGCGCTTCCAGGAGGCTCCCCTTTGCTAGGCCAAGGGAGATCAAGGCCAACTCCCTTCTCCGCGAGCTCCTGCAGCAGAGCAGCTCTTTTGATGTGAGCAAGCCTTACAGACTGCACAGTCCACCTTACTCCCACTCACAGAGCCCTAACATGGGTGGAACACCTGTTGCTTTGGCCCCCTTCAAACCAGCCCCTGGCCAGTCCCCCAGCCTCAACGACCCTAAACCAGAGCTTTGTAAAGACTTTTTCTCACCTGAGAGTAGAAAGTATTCCTCTGAGCCACCACAAAGCCTGGAGGAGCCCGCAGAAACCAGCGGCTCTTTCTCAGTTCGACGCTCCAGGCGACTGGCCTCATTTCCTAGTCGCTTCGCCAAGAGGCTGCAGCCTGGATGGGCGAGGGACAGAGCGGAGAGGGACAAGGAGGAGAAAGAAGAAGGACAAGTACGGGTCAAACTCCTGCCTACCCAAGCAGGAGGAGGAACCACGACAGAGATGCAGTCAGAACAACTAATGTATAGTGATGGCAGCACCGCTTCTACGGATCCGACCAAACACTGCTGCCATGGTTAGAAAAAACAACACAAACCTCTGAATTTTATCTTAACCAGTTCCAGTACACTTCTCACATAGTCTGCCCAGATACTTTACTGTAAAACATAATTAATATACTCAATGTCTCACTGCTTCTTACTGAGGTTTTATTCTGCTTACAGAAAAACGACCCTGCCTCTGTCTGCCTCTCAACCCAAAGTCCACGGGGTGAGTATCTTTATGTGAAGAACCTGCTATTAACTTCCATTAACTTCCAAATTTTGGGGCCAAAGAGTTCTTCTGCTTGCTGAGGGTAGTCAGGATTGAGGAGCTCGCTAAACAACAACATAACTTGATATTTCTTTTTCCCTGTCCTATATTTGAAATACTACATATATAGGATACTTCCTCCAATATTTATAAAAAACTATTAGAAAAAAAGTCCAAATGCAATTCATGTAAAAGTCCAAAACAGACAGAAAACCATGAACATCAACTGTACATAACCTGAGATCAACTCTGCCAACGTTTTTACATCATTTCTTTCAAAGAATAAAAATGTAATGATTTAATGGATCACAGTTGAGGACTTGATTCAGTTAAATAACCTTGGAACCAAATCGTCCATGACTACCTCATATGGCAAAGCCCAGCATGCAATTTGACCTCACTTGTCCCAAACCAAGCAGTGTCAAACCCAATTATGCTTTGCGGGTTTAGAACTGACATAGGAGCTCATGACCAAGTAAGGGAATGAAAATATTTACCTAAAAATACACAATATTTAAACATCTAAAAGCTTTTAGTGTCTTACCCAGAAATTTCCACTTAAATATGACACTTTACCAGTTTTTTCCCATCTAAATTCCTCGTGCCAGTAAGATCACAACCATTCATGTAAGTTTCTACTTATTAGTAGTAGTAGCAATTAGGATGGGTTAAATGCAGAGAAAGAATTTCCCAGCTTGGGATTAATAAAGTATAGTATAATATAAATAAATAAATAAATAAATAAATAAATAAATAAATAAATAAATAAA
>JBAMHW010000007.1:8555026-8568480 GCA_037177495.1 Rhadinocentrus ornatus | reverse complement strand
ATAAATAAATAAATAAATAAATAAATAAATAAATAAATAAATAAATAAATAAATAAATAAATAAGTAAGTAAGTAAGATAAGATAAGATAAGATACTACCAGAGCTTGGACACACTTATCCACTGGATTTAATAGGAAAGTGTGTCCAATCTTTTGACTGGTACTGTATATCCAGTTCCTCTGCTTTTGTTTTAGTTCAAACAGACTGAGACTGGGTTTATTAACAACATTGCTGAAGAGTAACATTCACCAGCGTGGGAATTGTTTATGAGCACATGAGTGATTTCATTAAGGAGCAGAAGACTGTTTCAGCTATAACAACATAATTCCTGTTAACATGTAAATTACTGCATTAATCACCTTTGCTGTAAATTGCTAAAATCGCGACTAAGTGATTTGATCCCATTTGTTAAATTAACGTGTTGTATAATGGGATTCAGAAATCTTGACAAATGAGCTTGCAAACATGTTGTGGGTAGCATGGTAAACCTTTTAAATTATAACCTTTAATGATCATTCTGCCACACTGAAAGCAGTTTCTAATACATATTAGTGTTTGTGGTTCACAAGCATGTCAATTATAAGCTGATTAAATGGTTATATTCTGAACTTTAGGCACAAATTCATCCGTTTTTATTCTAAGAATAATAAATAATGAATGTGGACTCCTGGCTTGCTCAGTCAGATTTTAATCTGTGCCTGACAGAGCAGCTTCGCAGCTCTTACTTTTCCAGATTACCCTCCCCAAACCCTGGACCCTGTCCAGCTTCATCTAGTCACCAAGCTCAGTGGTCTTACTGTACAAACCCTGGGCATCTGTCCATTTCCTAAACAAATCAGTCCTCTGAAGCACTTACCAAAAGGAGTTTGTTTTTTTATTTTTTTGCTATGGAGGGTTAGTAATATCCCGCCTGGAGCCAATCCACTCAGCTCAGCTCCTGCCTTTCATGGCAACCAGAGAAACAGAAACAGACGGCAACAAATAGCAGAGGAAGGATAGGGGGAAGAGGACAGCAGAGTACATATGGCTGTTGTGATAAGAAATGAGAAGTGCAGAGAAATGCCAATAGCATTCACAGGGAGACGCATAATTCAAATTCGGAAGACATCAGCTGAAAAAAAAGCACAGTTTTTATTTTGGGAAAAAAAAAGAAAAAAAGACAGCCAGACTTTTCTGGGATTCATGTGTAACGTTTGAAACCTGCAACGCACTCTTGACATGACAGGGCAATGTTTAATTTCTCTGCTTTGATCTGTTTCCTCACCACCAGAATGTCCCAGTTTGGCACCAAGCCTTTTGAGCAGACGCTCACGGTGGATCTGTGCGGAACAGCAGGTAAAAACAACTCGGATTTACTCAAGCGTTTGTCTGTTTGCTTGTTATAAAGATAGTCTTTATTTGTACTACAAGTAACAGGTAGCTGTGGATCAACTATCACAGGGGGAATTCTGCCGGGACAGCAGATGCATAAAAAAATCCTTAGAGAATAGTTAAGCATTTGGGAAATAGCTTTACTCTGCAAGGTTGTGTAGGATTTGGCCTACTTCCCATCATGGTTTTGGTTATTCTAGTTTCTATTTCTTAGAAGTAACAGTTTTCCGTCTGCATACCTCTTCCTTTCCCACTCAGGTCTCACCCCTCCCACCACCCCGCCTCACAAACCTGTGGAGGATGAGCTCTTCAAGCCAACAGAGGAAGGAAAGGGCGGTGGCAGCAGTGGTGATGGTGGAGGGGGCGAGTCAGCCCACCTGTCTTCAAACACCAGTGTTGCCACAAAGGGCTCTTCCTGGCTGAGCCGGTCCCATCACCAGCGGAAGCTGCCGGAGCAGACGGAGCTGTACGCCCAGCTGCGACGTATGGGCCAGGCAGGGGACGCCAACATCCAGCGCAACTTTGGTGACCACGACTACTGTGTGCTGAGCCTTGGGGAGAGCCGCAAGCGTAGCAGCACCATTCTTGGCGTATTAAAGACGCATGGAGTGTGCGAGGGAGATTCCGCTCTTGTGCTGAAAGCAGTTGATGATCAGGTAATGGATGAAAACTGCAAGGAGAGTGAGGAGGAAAAGGAAGAGGAGGAGGAAGAGGACGGGCTGGTCATGACAGAAGTTATAGAAGCACAGGAGCAGCAGACAACCATGGTGATATCATCATCACCTCCATTAGACTGCCAGTCAGCTGCTGCCACGCCGCCAGCTTCTGAGGAGGAGGCTGAGTGCTCCTCAGCATCTCGCTCGCCCTCGCCCATCCTCCACCAGTGTCCTGACTCCCCCTACAGCAAGACAGACTCCAGGTGAGTCTAATATGGGTCAAGGAGGTTAGATTTACTGGGATATCTAGACTTTATGATACTCACACAGGAGCAAGTGTTAGAAAAAAAAATGGTTTCATACATCATGTTAATATTCATGTGTTTCATACATGTTTACATATAAAGATTATTATCAAAGCAAAGAGGTGAAAGTACATAAATGTTCTCTTCTTAATTACATGAAAAATAAAGTTGAACCTTTTTTCAGAAAAGCATGATAATAAAAAATCAGCTAACTGCAACCTCAGATGAATAATAACACGTGTTGTTGTTATTCATCTTATTCATCTGAGCACAAGAAGACTGAACAAGTATGACTTCTTTGGAAGGATTGCAAGAAAAAAAACAACTCTAAAACGAACATGGCACCACAGCTTAGATTTGTTAAGTTGCAAACAAACCACAAGACTTCTTGAACAGTGTCTTTTAGACAGACCAGACCAAAGTGGAGATGTTTGGTTATAAAGCACACTGCGTTTCTGGACAAAATCAAACACAGCATATCAGCACCAACACTTGATTTTAACTTTGAAGCACAGAGGTGGAGGGTTGATGATCTGGGCCTATTCTGCGGTCATAGGTTCTAACTGAAAAGCCAGCATAAACAAATGCTGCAACCTCAATATCTGAAGCAAAGTTGTAAAGAAGAGTCAACCAGAATTTCTCTACAATGACTTTAAAGATAATTATTGTCATTAACTGCAAGTTACTGCGGCTCAAGCTGGTTCTACAAGCTAAAGAATTATGTGATGAACTTAGTTTGTCACCTGTTTCTGCATTTGGCTAAAACTTGTTTAAAATTAGATAATGGCAGTATGATGTCATGGTATTGTTTATCTGAGGTTCTATTTTAAATTAATAAGGGTCAGATATGTATAGATTTCAGAAGTTACATTTTCTTCTTGCTATGAGTGATTTTTTTTTCTCTTGCGTTGCAGCAATGTTGACGCTCACTCACTCTGATTTTGATTTTGATTAAAAACCACTTGACATTTACTTCTTTGTAAGTCGATCTCTCTGCATGTAGTTCAGTGCACTGAACTGTGAAGGCAAGGTATTCAGACGTTAAATGCATTGTGATGTGTAATCTGTAAGCAGATATACAGCGAGCATGGATTTGTACTAGGGAAAAAAATCATCCAAAAACTATGGTGTCAAAGTTAATAAGTTTCTTTGCTTTGAAAGGTTTTCGGTTGAGTGTGTAGATGTAACAGTACAAGCACCCAACCATTACTGACTTCTGAGGCAGTCCAGTTTGACTCGACTGTCTTACAACAAATGAGGTCAGCCGTCATGTTATTTCTGAAAAATGTAGGGCCACAGCAGAGATGAAGAACAGGGAGGTGTTAACGACAGATCACCTGCTTCCTCATATCTGGCATTTCAGTTTTACCTTCCCTTCCTTCATCATCTCATTATCTTTTTTCTCCCCTCCTCTTCGTCCTCCGTCAGTGAGAACTCGGAGATCTGTCCTGATGACAAACAGAGGAACAAAGCCAAGTCTGATGAGGTACACATTTATGTCCTGCAGTCGTCTACATAATTTAGCAATACACACCTTTAGCAAGCTATTAATCCCCTAAACCACCTAATGTTGGTAAAAACTAGGTCTGTGCATCTTTACTGGTCTCACGATTCGTTAGATTACAATTATCTTGTCAATGATTTGATTTAATTAGATTCAGCAATTCTCAGTTTTCTATATTACTGCATGTTGCTACTTTCTTCATCAATAAAAACAAGCAGTCAAATAATTGTGAACTCCCAATTAATTCATTATTTCAGAAATCAATTTGAATGTCCTGATATTGACAAACATCATAAACATGTAAACAATCATTATTGAACTTTATTTTTCCATTGTCGGAAAATCACGAACATTACAATAATGTGGCATTGTTATCAAATTTTCTGCAGTAAGCAGTGTGTTTTGCCCCTTAAGTATTTTGGTAGCCAGTTCAGACAGAATATGGAGATTAAGAAGTTAAAAAGAAAAACTTTTACCTGTATTTTATTCAATTTCTAATTGAACACAGAATATTGTTGAGGTTAACATTGTTGATGGACAAAGTTTAAATCCCTTTAGTCCATTCGCCCATGCTAACTGCTAGCTTGCAATTGTATTTGTCTGTAGACGTTATCCTTAAGCTAACTTATTGTTTTTTGTACATTTTCACGTGATTTCACTGAGACAATGACTGCATTTCCAGTGAGATGCTGATGTATTTGCTGCATGTTTGCTTAGTTTTACACTTTTCTGAAGTTTTCAAAACAGATTCAGCCTCAGATTAGCTGTTGCATCAGCTATATCACCACACACATGATAGCAGCGACAGAATATATAGATTATGTTATTATAATCAATTATGTTTTGTTACTGGATTGATGCAGAATTGTCAACGTCTGCATCATGATGCATTGTGGTAAGGAAGACATTCAACACCCCCAGTAAAAACACATATGGAGACGCAAAATTTGATACATCTTCATCCCCAGAAGCAATAGATTAATATACCTTATGTAAAATTAATACAGGCCCATGTGAGGGGCTGAACCACAGGGTGCTGCTGTACCCTCCATCTTCCTGTTTTGGTTCCGATGTCTGTCAGTATTCTGTATCGTCCTTTGCCCTGACTGTTGCCATGGTTTTCTTGTTGCCAGGAAAACTGCCAGGTGTTTTACATCCACAACCTGCCAAACAGCGTGACCCAAAACATGCTGAGGAAACGCTTCCAGGTTTTTGGCAACGCAGAAGACTGCAAAGTCATCGTCTGTAACGAGTAAGTGTCCCAGTCTGTGTTTATGGGACGGATTGTTCAACACGCTACATTTGTCAAAAAAAAAATAAAAAAAAAAAAAATTATATTTTAAAATCTGCACTACTAACCTGTCATCTTTAATAGATCTTTATTATCTGAAAAGAAAGTGTTACCACTACAGACTAAAACTATCACTGCTGCACCTTTTAATTCTCTGGCAACACCTACTAGGAACCTAACTAGGAACTACTTTATTTAACATTACCCATGATAAAGGTACTGAACTCAGAACTGCATTTTGTCCTCAGGCTTTGCCTCTTTTACCGGTTGCTGCTCCTGACCAGTCAGAATGATTACATATGAAATTACCAAGGTTGTTTTTTTTTTGTTGCAGACAAACCCAAACATTTGGAGTGTGAGGGGGATTTTAAAAATTGTGGCTGTTCAGCTTTTGTCCTTGCCCTTATATTAGGGGTTTTCCCCCTTTCACTCCTTTTTTTCTTTAGCCTTGTGTGTTCACAACAAATTTCATCTCTGCTGATAAAATCTTTGTGTCTTTTTGACACAAAAGCAAAGTTAAAAAAACCTGATTTAAGTTTCTCTCTCTTCTTTCTGGTTGCAGGGAGCGCTGTGGGGTCATAAAGATTCGGCAGTCTGGGGGTCAAAGACACCGGAGAGAACGGGACACTGTTTTCCAGGATGGAATTTCAAGCCTAAGGAGGATGACAAGGAAGCGCTACATAGACCTTGGTAATCAACATAAAGCTTTGTCAGTTTGTATTAAGCCTGTATTTAGGTTGTGTTAACGTTATCCAAGAAAAGAAAAAATACATCCTGAATGTTCCTGAATTTTATGTACATTATACTTTTCACACAAAGTTGGGAGGATTTCTGTGTTTCATATTCTGATTTAGAGCTGGTTCCAGAATGGAGGAAATTAGGAGACAATATCAGATAATATTAGCTTCCATAATATATCCCGTTGTTGTTACCTTTAGAAGTAAGAAGAGGCAACTTACTCAGGCCTTTATGTCTCCCAGACAAACATGTAATCTCAGTATCTGATTTGTTCCTTTAGGCTTAATAGATAAGGAAAGTTGGGTATCATCAGCATATCAACTTTCCTAATGATATTACTTCAAAGAAACACATATAGAGAAAATGGGATTGGTCCGTGTCTAGACCCTGTGGAACACCATAACTAACCTTTTTGTGTAGGGAGGACATATCATTTGTGTTTACATACTGGAAACTTTGAGGTTTGAGGCTTTGAGGACTAAAAAAATAGCCTAAATTAATTTAATTGAAAACAAAGACTGTGATTATTGTGGATCTGAATATATGATTACTATGGTGCTAGTTGCCTCCCCATCTCTGAATAAAACACTGATAAAACAAACTTTGGAAAATACTGTACACACTCAACTTATAGTTAAAAAAAGAAAAACAAATATAAGGTGCATTGGAACCAGAAACTAAAGAAAAGAATTTTTTTTATGTCCTGTGTACTTAGTTAATATATGAACTATGCTGACATAAAAACAAACATTTTGGTTTAAAACACTGAGCATTACACATGAATTCACTTGTGAATGTCAAGCAAAACACTCACCACAACATGCATCAATGAAGCCAAACCAAGTCTGAAATATCAAATCATTTTCACACATTTATAAATTCCCCGTCCCAAATGGCTGGGAGGGAGATTTAATTATTTTGCACATTAGCTTCTTCAAGGTCCTTTCTGACTCAAAGACCATGTGTATTTCACTGTTTCAGATGAGGCGGGCCCTGGCCCTGTCAAGAGTAAGTATGATGCACTGGACTTTGACACTCTGCTGAAGGAGGCCCAGAAGTCCCTGCACCGTTGACAGTACAGTGCTGCTGACTGGCCAGCCTTAGTAAACTGCAGCAGCATCCCTCTGAAAACATGGGTCTGCCCTCAGACAGGCCTCTCAGTACCTCCATGCAAGGCAACCTCGCAAAATGTTTACATTTTTACCATTGGAATAACATAACAAGGACCTTGTTTTCTAAGTTTCTTTCACTGATACGGATACTGCTTAAAAGCGAGGAAGCCACTGGGAGCCCAGAGAGGTTAAGAGACAACAGAGGGGACAAAAAACATAAAAGGACTTTAAACAGCAATGGTACAACAGCTACTAATGATACAGTTGTCCACTGAGTAACAGTAACAACAAGCTGCTTCCTGTCTGTACTGGTGACATCATTGCCCTGCCTTGGAAGAGTGGGCATCAGAGACCTGTAGCAAATCCTTGCTATCCCTGCGTTGCGTTGGTCGTCGTGATGTGTGTTTCTGCGTGTGTGTTCTTCGCTCTGTTTATTTTGTAAAAAAGAAGAAAATCCTCCCTCTTTCTGGTCACGAGTGATGAACCTGCAAGCTGAGTTCGCTTGTCTGGTCTTATAACCAGAAAAAAAAAAAAAAGAAAACAACACCGCTTTGTTTTAGCGAAAAATTGTGGATGTTATAAAATTTAAAAACTTACTGTGTGTGTGTGTCATGGACAAAGAATATATAACAAAATAAGAAACGTAATCAATGGATGACTGATAAAGTTTACAAATCTAAATTGAAAAAAAAAAAATCATGTTTTTTTTTTTCTTTTTTGTAATTGTAGTGCTTCCTTGATTTGATCTATGCACTGTAAGGAGGTAAATGTCTCTGCTGTCCTTCGCTTTCCCCCTATAACTCTTACTGTATCTCTGCTATGCTGACTGTCTTGGCTTCTGCTGCTAGCTGCTGCAGACTGTTTGATGGAACCTTCATACTTTAAGGCCTCATCTAAAAAACTACTGGTACAACATATTCCAACACTTCCCATTGACATCCAACTTCGTGTTACAGGACTGAAATGGGTTTTTAAAAAATGTTTTAAGGTTCAACTAAACTTAAAAGTAGCTCATCTACTGCTTAGATTTAATATAAATTTGGGATTTACTGTGGAGTGTTTTTCGAGTTATGGATTTGTGTTGGGTTGAAACAGGATTTATGGTTAGGATTGGACTGGGATAAATTAAGGGTTGGGAATGCTACAGATTGTGTTGTGTATGACTGTGATAAACCGATTACTGGTTGCAAACTGGAAACAAAACTGGCAAAGACGCCACAAACATTAATCCATGTCAGGACATTTACGTGACTACAAAAAAATTTACTCAAACCACACTTTAATAATTCAACATGTAAACATGTAAATCAGACTAATGGGTCCAGATAATATTATCTGAAATTAACAGAAGAGGACAATTATAAACATAACAACCACAAAAACCATCAAATTTGTTTAACTTTGTAAGTAATGGAAAAAAAAGCCAAATGCTGAATGTGGGTGTATCAGCACCTACGCAGCTAATAACTTGAATTCCCTTGTTTTTGTATATAGAGACCAGAGTTTAAATTACATGGCCTAACTGACCTGTTATAGACTGTTCTCAGTTTTCGTCACTAATCACTTGACTTGGACAACTGTGCAAATGGAAAAAAGATACACAAAGCCGGCATACTGCTATCGGTTTGGCTGCTACAGTTGGCAGTTTACTGTTAAAAAAAAGTAATATTTCATTTGTGCGGTGACTTAGGATGTTACATGATAAGGATATGATTTCATTTTACAATCTCCTGATGACCATGAACAACTGACTAAATGGGTTGCTGCCATCAGGATTTTGGAAGATCATACGGGTTTTGTGCACCCAACAAGCACGCATTCTTCAAAATATCTCTGTCTTACCTGCCATCCTTATTGAGAAACGGTCACTCGCCAGTGGGAGCGGGTTCCCAGCTGGCTTTTTGACATTTTCTAAAAAAAGAAAAAAGAAAATAAATTTAAAAAAAAACTCCTGAAAGCATTTCCTCTTTACATCCAACAAATTTGTGATAAAATAGAATTTAGTCAGTGCAAAATGCTGTTCTACCAAACTGTAGAGCAGGCAGTTAAAGGGTTAACAAGGCTAAAAGTTTTGATGGAAATACAGCAAATTTTACCTAAAATTTTAAGCTAATTTAAAGGGGTATTTGCCCTTCTTTAAAGATTTAGTTCTCATCAGAAAAGATTTTAATTTCTGAAATGGGAAATGCTGTATTTACTTCAACAATGAGGAATTTCCTCTTCTAGAGGGTAAAGATGAGATGATTAAACATAGCCAACTGACATCTTGTGGAAACCTTCGTGTCTTCTTTCTTGGAGTTTTGTTTCTGGGTAGCGACCACTTTCCTGTTTATTACAGCCGTCCTTAATGCAGCCGCTACAAAGCCTACTGAGCCAAATGCAACATTTTCTAAGTTTCTTTTAAATGTTGCTCATAACCTTCATGAAAAATTGGACAAACACTCTTCTGCAGATGTTGGCATCCCCAATGAACACAAAGAAACATGCATCATTATCTGTTGGTAACGTCGTCATGGCTACAGGAAGTCTGTCGGTTCAAATGGAATGTATTTAAGAAGTTGAATGTAATCATCATGTTTTCCCACATTTCTGCCTGTCCAAAGATTGTGGAGCGTCTTGGTGCTTTAAAAAAATGTGGATTTCAGAGTGCAATCTGGTTTACATTCCTGTCGCAGCCAGCAGCAGCATGCCTTGGCAAGGGAGAGCGCCTCCAAAGCCTGCCACCCTGGTGGTACCTAACCACCACTAATAACACAGCCAGGGAACAAGCAAAGGAATAGAAACAAAGAGCAATCGGCTAAGAATTGGATTTCTGGTCTGAGAGGTACTGTATCGAATGAGCATCTACCTCACATCTATCCACCCCCTACCCTCACCCCCTCAACTTTTTATTTGACTGTCTGGATGCTCTCCCTTTCCTCTCTTTTATAACTCACTCAGTCCAGTAATATTGTAGATGGGCCCTTTTTGTCGGGTTATGGGTCATAAAGGGGTTTGTGTTTGATTTTTTTATACTATGACTCCTTCAAACACTAAGCTCCTTGTGAGGGGAATGATATCTTTTTCTAGTCTGTCCTTCGCTTGCCCCATTAAGGTTTTTTAGTGTGTCTGTCTTTTGGAGTCTCGACCGTGTGTCCTCGTGTAGCTGAATGTTTTGTCTCCGTCTCGTGTTGGACACTGCTCATGCTTACAGGTCAGTGAGAGGGCACTGATCGGCAAGAGATCTGGTGGTTGGTCTGTCCTTGAGTGCGCTTGATGAGAAAAAAAAGCTCATTCTTCATCCATAGCGCTTGTTTTCACATTTTCTTCAAGGATGTGCCACCCCGATTTCCCTGCTTCCCTGCTCTCCCTCTCCTTGCCCACAAAATTAAATAAAAACACAGCCGGACTCTTTATCTCTAACTTTTGCTTACTTCTGGCTCTTTGTGGGTTTAAGACCTCGAGACCTTCAGGTCTTCTCCAAATCCCTGATGAAGCCCCACTTTTTAAACAGATAACACCCGCCCCCCCTCTCCTAACCTCATCCACTCTTTTCTCTATCTAATCAACTCCTTGGTAACACACACAAAAAACTGAATGTTTACATCACTTGATTCTCCTTTGACTTTATTAGGAACGCACACTAAGTACAAAGGCGCCTTATTCAGTACTCAAAACTAAAACAACAGCAAGTGGAGAAGCCTGCCAGGATGCACCTCCTCCAGGCTCACTGATGTCTAAAACTAACAAAAACAGTTTAGTGCTATACATACTGATTGAAAACAAGGTGTCACTTTTTAAAAAGGAAAAAAAAAAGTTATTGTGAACAACTGAATGAGTATTTGTGCTTAGTATGTATACTACTAAAAAGTGAGAGAATGTGCTGGTTTACATATTAAAAGAAATTATAATATATAATGTGTATATAGCACTATGCCTCATTGTAAACAAAATGTAATGTGTGTTTTCTTGTTTGTTTGTTTGTTTTTTTAGGTGTTGGGTCAGATTACTAATCAGACAAGAGTTGTCAGGTTGGTTTTGTTTTAATATGTTCCATTTTATTTGGTACAGGGAGAATATGAAGGGAAAAATGACTTCACACCAAGTCCAACTCCGTAGCGAAAATGACAAAAAAAAAGGTATCCCTTTAGACTATCACACTAGAAGTTATACTCTTTGCCATTCTTTTTCTTCTTTTCCTGTTTCCTTTATAAGCAATTTCAGATGCAATACATAAATAATATCAAGAGAGCCTTTATGAAAGAAATCTGAGGTAATAATGTACAGTGTGTTTGGCTGTTGAGCTATTACACGGGCAATCATTAAGCTGGGATTCAGTATGCTGCTGTACTGTATGTAGACTGCCATTAAACTAAAAGAATATATATACACACAGGAGAAATATGGTCAGTAAAAACGTATACAGAACAAGATGTACTAATATACTCACTGCACAAATCGTCCTAATTGGTAAAATAACTTGTTTTTTATTCTCATTGAAAGCTGTTGTAACTACGTTATCACCACATTTTGATGGTGCACAGGTTTGGTTTAAATGAGAATTGCTTTGAGCAGTTACTTTACAATAACAGCCAATAACTATACAGGTATGACTCTGGTAAGGGAATGTGGCAGGGAGGAGGAGGAGGAGAAAACAACAAAAAAATAGAAAAGAGAGCTGTCGCTGGTTTGACCCCAGTAAACAATTTTAGACAGTTGAGGTCGGCGCTGGAAAAATCCCAGTTTTCGCTGCTGCAGCTTTTTTCCTTTTTATTCACGAGTTTTATTTAGACAATTAATCCCACCCTGGGTTTTTTTCTCACTGATGACCAAAATAGAAATGTCTGTGAGGGAGGAGTCGTGTTTTCATGTAAAACCTCGAAGCTTTGACCTCGACTCTGCAGCGTGTGCTCGGATTTCTGCAGCGACAGCCGCTGTGCCTGCTAGGGCACCTCCGCTGGTTAACAGGTGAATGACATCTAAACTGCCCCAACTTCATCGTGGCAAGCCTTAAAAATCAATCGGGGGGGGTAAAACGAAGCTACAACTAGCTTTTATTATTAGTTTTAACTCCTTTTCAATCCAGTGTGGTTTATTATTGACTAATTACTGACGTAATTAAAACTTTTTTCAATAGCCATATTATAAAAAGGTATATACATATATATGAATATATATTTGTGTGTTTGTGTAGATATCTAGATGATTATATACTTTCTTATAGAAACTTTGATGTTGATCATTCTCCTCGGTGTTTTGAGAACACGTTGACACATTTCAACATTAATACTGCTGTCTACTTGGTCTAGGTCCTAGGTCAATGGGCAATTAATCCAAATATTAAAGAAGAAAAAAAAAAAAACAAGAACAAAAAAACCTTCCAAAGGGAATTACCCTCATCCGAATGCAATACCTTTTCTTTCCACCTTTCATTTCAGAAAAATGGAAAATGGCAAGAAAGTCCTCTTGATAGGCAACTTGACCAAAAAAGATGAATAAATACAAGAAACTTTGACATACAGAGCAAGGTTTTCCATGTGGTGACCTCTTCGGATTCAGTTTTCTAGATGTCATGTTTCCAATGTCATGGCCCACTGATACACTCGTTTTATGTCGCTCGCTGTTTCTCCACCGTCACGTTAGCCTCTGCCAGGACAGGAGTGCTTACCGCTACGGGCCTCACAGCATTTGGCAGATTTCATGTGTGTGTGTTTTCAGTCTGCAAAGTGGCCGTGTCACAGTTCAGCATCACAGAAACTAAAACTAATCTGCTGAACTGAGTGGAGATGTTGATGCCAGATAGACACCAGTAGGGACTGTACCCTGTTAAAATCTGCTAAACGTCTATTAGTGTTGTTTTATTCTCTTCTTTTAGTTGACATAAAGGGCATACATTGTTTTTGATTGATTTCAATGTCTGTGTACATCTAATGACTATCAACTTTACAAATAATTTGTTTTTCTTCTTTTTTTTTAACTTAGTTTTTGGTAAAAACAAAAAAGTAAATACTGCTAGTGAGATTTTATATTTTTACATATGTTGGGTTTCATTTTGCATTTTTTTTTTCTTTTTTTATTTATATGCCACTTAGTTTGGATGTCTTTAAATTGTGGGTTTTTTTTTCTTTCCTTTGTTGTGTGATTTCATATGTCTTGAATGTGGAGACAAAGGCATTTCAGTATTTTTGAATTGTTAAAATCTAGTTTCATAGAAGCTAAAGTATCTGATATTATAAATTATATTTTAATTCATGTAAATAGTTTAAAACAGAAGACTATGGCTTCCTTTTAAACTGAATACATTTCTCTTCAGAGATTGTTTACATTATGAAACTGTAGAAATGTGCTCCTCATATACTGTATAAAGTACACGTATTCATTGATTTGCCTCCAAAAATAAAAACCTAATGAACAACATTAGTGTGTCTGTCCTGTCATTGTTAAAAAGTGTGGAGTCAACTCACTGTTGACTACACATCAAACTTTATACTTTCTTT
>JBAMHW010000007.1:8525953-8538612 GCA_037177495.1 Rhadinocentrus ornatus | reverse complement strand
CCCTTGGCAAAGCAAATTTGTTTGGCACAATACAGCAACCAGACTATCATTTTGCTTGCTATGATGCTGGACAAGACTGGTTCAAAAAAAAAAAAAAATTCTGAAATCAAATATTGAACTGTATTTTTCCATTGCCGGAAAATCAAGAAAAAAATAATGTAATGCGACATTGTTATCAACATTTTTTGCAGTGAAGCAGTGTGTTTTGTTCCCTTAGTCTTTCCACAGTCAGTTCAGACCAAGCATTAAACTTTGGCAGTGAAATGTGAAGCTTATGCGGAAGCGAAAAAAATTGCAGTTCACCCCTCATCCGCTGGCTCCAAAACAGAGCAAATCCCCATAGACTCCCATGTTAAAAAAGGCCAACTTCACATCAGAAATAAACATGTTTAAAGCCTGGTACAAAAATCCATTTTAGGATTATTAGGTCAAGTTTACCTTTATGACAACTGTGAGGGAGGTTTTTTTTTTTTTAACGCATCCATTTGGATGTTATTTAATCTTGAAATGCGACATACTTAGGGGCCTGTCGTTCTGATTGACAGGTATCCAATATCAGCGGCAAGAAGGGAGAGTGCAGCACAAACGCATTTTTTATCTAAGAGCGCACCTTAGCTTTAGCTCACCTACCTTCAGTAGCTGGTTAGGTCACGTTAGATCTGAGTTTGCTCAGTTAGCTCTTAGCTACAGGCAGCTCGGAGTTTGGTAGATGGCAATCATCCACCCCCACGATCACAACCCCCCTCTCAGCTCCGCCACTTTGCCCATTTTTGTATTTTCCGGGAGCAACAGCAGACGTGACGCTACCAAGATGGCGATGGTAGGAACGCCCAACAAGCTTCACTTTTGCTCTTCAGAAACCGACAGGTGACTTCACAGAGGCTCCATCCACCTTTTATATACAGTCTATGGTCACAACCCACGTTTGCTTGGGAATGTTGGTGGATAATCCTTTTATTCCAAATCATGACACCCTCTCAAAAAATCAAATAAAAAAAAATCTTTCAGAATGTCATTACTTTAATATTCTTACAAATTTTCTTCGCCTTTCTTACAACTTTTTTTTAATTATGTTGCTGGCATCAGAAGTTAGATTTTTTTAAATATGATTGTAATTAATAAAAACAGTGAAAACAATTTCCTTTGAACTTGTCTCTTAGTATTAACAGAAAAAAAATCTACCACATTTTGCTACCAGACTGTTTTCACACAAAAATGTGTTCTCTTTTAGTACAATAAAGGATTTAATATGAAGTGACATATCAAATGGAATGAAAATATCTCTGGAATCTACTACTATAAAGAAATATGCTGACAAAATCATAAGCTTATGCAGTTTGGTATATTTTTCACAAATCTTTACAGCAGATTAACACACACACCAAAGATCACAGGTCCTGTATTAAAACTAAAAGTTAAACAATGTGAAAAATGGCATAAATCTTAACTCATCTTGGAACGTGACCTACAAGCAGTGCAACACTTCTAAATGTGAATAAACACTGTATTGCATGTAAATTTTAGTAGCTTTAACATTATGTAACCTATGGGAAAGGTGGTATGCAACATTAAACAGGCTCCAACCAATATAAAGTCATAGAACAGATTTTAATGTACAGAGTACAGAAAGATTAATGTTGCAAAGCTGAAACACACTGTTGGCAACAACCAATGATTTAACATGTTACATATACTTTATTTGCAGCATATTTCTATTTAACTAGCAGTTTTAATCTTCATTTACATTAAAAGGTGATTATTCTGAAAGTGTTGTAGATAAACGTAGCTATGTGGCTATAGCAAATACTTCAAGATGTGCATAATATTTTAAATAATTAATGATCTTTGATTTAAAAACTTGTGCAGCCATTCACTGTGAACAACTCTAAAATAACCAAAATCACCTTAGTTTGAGTTAATGTAAACTGTAATCAGTTCTTGTTTCTATATCTATATTTTCTTGCTTACAGGTGTGATGTTCAGACAATATGTTAGGCTGTATGTGATGCTTTTTGGTAGATGAATCAAAGGTTGGTGATTTTTACCACCTGAATGTACCACAAAGCTAAATGCAGCCAATGAGAAAATACCACACACAAAATAACGCAGTGTAGAAAGAGAGCAGAAGGGAAAATAAGTTGATAAATGACATGTCAATGAGAAGAAGCGTGACCTCAAAGAAAATCCCACCAAAGGATAGTAAAGATCCAGTGCAAGACCAAAACCCTGCAGCGAGTGAGATGGCATCACTGGAGGATCTCTAGCTGAGAATACAAGTCTTTGACTGGGAAGCGCTTGCTGCTGCTGGGGCAAGGAAGGAAAGATGGAACGGCAGAATGGAAGGAAAGATAAAGATAGTTACTGTTTAAAATGAAACCCATGAAACTACAAAAGTTTGCTTCCTTTTTCAGCTGAAGCATTACATTTTCGCTCTAATGTACTTTAAACCCAGAGCATAGGGTGTATAGACTTATTTGGTATTTATATCTTTAAAAAAAGAGTTCAAATGAAAAGTTGTATTTATCTTTGTGTGTGTGTTCATCTGAGAGTCTCCTACCTTGTTTAGCAGCGGCAGCTTGCTGTGCTGCCTGCTCCCTGGTTTTCTTAGCTTCCTCAATTGCAGCAATTTTGGCATCATGCTGCTCCTTCAGGGCATTCCACTCCTTCCTGTTGTTCATCAGGCGGTCCAGCATGGGGGTGATCTCCACATGGAAGCGACTGAACTCCTGAGATTAATGCAGTGTTGTTAGATCCAAACTGTTAACATTTAATTATGTAACAGATGGTCATGTTTTGAAGTTCTTGAAATAAATAGCCATCTGCTACTATTGTTGGTAAACTTAAAGGAATCAGTTGTTTGAGCGATTTGATGTCTGACCTTGTACACGAAAGCGCAGACGAAGTCAATGAAACCACACTGCAGCTTTGGCAGCTCGTCAGCTTTGTTTCTGTCCATCATGGGCTGAGGGAGAGAGAGGTAAACCCATCACTGACCTGAACACTTCAATTTCACCTTTACTATGAAATCTGACTATTAAAAAAAAAACTAAAAAACATGGAGGTGGATGTCTTCTACTCGAAGGAGGTCTTGAGTCTTTCATTTTCTTTACAAAAGAAATACCTTCATCCAGTCAAGTTGAAACAGTCATGAAGTTTTCATTTCTTCATCTTCTCAGAATATTAAAGCCATACATCTGAACTTTCACAGAAATGTTTTAATGAGCCGTCCCCTAACGACAGCTATCTCAGCACCCATCTTGCATCCTGTCTCTTCTCTGAGCCCTCTCCAGCTAGTAAAAGTCAGTCAGATGTTGATTCTTGTCGTTTCTCTTGTTCTGCCACTTTCTCTCTCTTTTCCTCACTTCCTCAGATGATCTCCTCTTGGGTTTCTTTGCTGAATCAGCAATGGTTCAGGTTCAGAACGGCCTTGCTTGCATGGGGTTTCTGAGCCTCGGGACACAGCAGGGATATATATCAGGAATATATATAATAAATGTCACTGTGGCGTCAGGAATGCATATTCTTAAGCTCAGAATGTTACATAGTACTTCTTAAAGACAAAGACTTCAATCGTTAAAACAATGAATTTTGCTCGTGGTCATAAGCTATATTCTTTGGGAGTTTTTCTTTCCAAAGTGGTTTCTGAGCTTGATGTGACTAAGGCCTGATTTAGACCCATTACTTTATGCTTTGATGGTCACAACTCCAAAAACTGGTACTGGGTTAGCATCAACTCTTTGCTTGGCCAAAGCACAGAGCCACTAATGTTGGGAGATGGGTGAAGCATTAGGGCAACTAAACAAATGAACTAAAATGTTGTGAAAGACATGTTTAAAGTCCAGAGACAGTTTGGAATTTAGTCTGCTTTATTTAAAGGACAAAAAAAAAGAAAAAAGCTAGACACACAAATTTCAAGAATGTTCCCAAACATCTGTTGCTTAAAATTGCTTTTCTAAACTGGCCTGGTGATATTAAGACATCTATTTGGTGGAAATCTTTTCTGCCCTCTCCACCTCCAAATAGTCGAAGTGGATGGCCACCCTTCCCGAATAATGACTCATTAACAGGCTTGTGCAGAATCTGAGAACGAGGTGTTCAGGAGACTAGTTGATTAACTTAAACCTGCAGGTCAGTGGCAGCGCAGGTTCAAAGACCAGAGTTAAAGAACCCGGGTCTAAAGTGATGTATTGATGTGGATCTGTACTGGTTCCATTTTGATTAAAAATGGCAACTAGTCCTGAAAATATTCTAAATGTAAAACCAGAGATGTTCTCCACTAGTTGAAGAGGCTGCTTGAGTACTGTATATGATGACACTTATTGGGTGTCAGCAGGCCAGCTGACTATTGTAGTCCTGGCAGCAATTTAATCTTTCTCTGTATTTTCTTCCAAACATTTTAGATGCTAAATATATGAAAGAGAGTAGACCAAGTTTTCTTTGCATGTTACCTCCATCCCCTAATAATTGTAAGAAGAATTGTAAGAACTGTAAGAAGAAAACTGACTGCAGATATTTTAAACACTGCAGTAAATTTCTATCTGTGATACAGTTTTCTTCAGCTGAATGAAAAGCAATGTCTGCAGTGTGCGGCAGTGAGTTCAGCAAACTCTGTATTAGACTTTTACTAAAATGAAAAAAGACATTTACCGAATGTGAAACTAGATTCATTCTGTCTGTACAAAAGAAACTAAAATAAGTCTGGGTTTAGGGTCCAGATGGAATGATTCTGAATGCTAGAAGTAGGTCTCCATCCTTAGGTTGTCAAATCAAATCAATAAGTTGAATGAACTATGCAGTTACAATAGCCTCACATTAGCAGCCATATTCAAACTCTACATAAAAGATGTGAATAGCAGGCTGAACTGTGAAATCCTGTGAAAAGCTCCTGCTGGCCATAATTACTGGTAAAATTGCACACCTACATTTCCTGATAAAACTGCATGAATTAGCCTCTGCAAACTCTTGTTAGACTCCGTGAGTCACAGAATCCACTGCTGCAAAAATAAAAACTGAAAAGTTTTCCCTGCTGACAGATGCTATTAAATCCAGAGGACTGAGAATTGAAAGAGTGTCTCTCATTCCGTGTGTCTCACGAGGGAATGAGACGGAGCAAGACGAGAGGAGCCAGGGAGGGTATGGTCGGCTGGGTCAAGGCCACAGTGACCGAGCTTTCTGAATCACTGCTCCACGTAATGGCTTCTACGCTGCTCAACACCACTTCTATAAGAAATGTAATCTGTCTTTTCATTTTTGTCTTCCAACTGCATTTCTGTCTCTTGTTCCTTTCAACTCTACTTCCTAAAGTGAAACTCAAAGAACTCCCATAAACTCTTCCTTCTCTTACTTTAAACTTTCACTGAGAAGAAAAAGAAGGAAAAATGATCAATTTAAATGATGAACATTCTCTTGAGGATTTCAGAATTACGTCATTAGTTTAAAATATAAGGCAATGTTCCCATTTTACCAAAATATATTAGATCAAACCATGAAGAGTCAAATGTTACAAATTCCAGAGGCTGAAAGATCAGGGTGTGCCCGGTGGAGGTGGGGTGTATGGGGCTTCTTGGCTATCATAGCAACAAAGTTCCTTAGGGAACTCGGAGTCAGGGAACAGGCTTACAGACAAGCTATCAAAAAACTGGCCGACATTGCCGAGAGAACGAGCCATTGGCTGTGGCTGAAGGGGAGTGACACCACCTGGGCCGTAAAGTCAAACAACAGTTATCTGCGGGACACACACACCTAGGCTTGATCAACCTGTAATGTGCCTCAGCAATGGGTGTATTGTGACAAATGGCTGAAACACCCTGTGATGCAGAGTTACACACTTAAAAATGTTTCCCCATCGGTGAAGCTTTATCGTAGCCGTCCGGCAAGAATGGTGCAAACAGAGGGGACTGCAACATCTAGCTCTTTCAACAAACCTTATAAGCTCCAAACCGAAAGGAAAAACAAGATCCCAACGTGTTATTCTAAATAACAAATTCATGATGGGCTATTCTCACATCACCAGGCCAACACTAATTATCAGATTTCACAGCCTCTCTGGTGACATCAATGGAAAATATAATTAATTATGATTTATACACAGCCACAATTTAGTAATATGAGGAAATGAGATGATCAACTCGTGGTCACATCTTATTGTGTGGGAATGTAGCCACAAGATAATGGGTGAGCTACTTTATGCCTACAACACATCATTACTTAAATTAATTTAACTTTAATACTGGGATGAATTTTAAAGATGTAACTGAGATTATTGGGTTCATCTAACTAAACACTTTACTACAAACACACAAAGATTAGACAAGACACAAGCAACTCCACCATGTTACTGTTTCCCAAAAATTACAAATCACCAAAACATGGGCAGTCTGCCTCCTCTATGGTAACCATAGGGAAGGACATACAGTATGTCCGACTCAAAACCCCCAAACTACTGAAGAACAAAGTGTTTGTTAAGGCTTATTCTGGCTCCTTTTAATAGGAGCATCTACAGTATGGGAAACATTGTCAAACGTCACTGCCCAAACACTCTGTTGCATCCTTTACATTAGCATGGTTGTTGAACAACACATCCGTCAGAGCAGTGGTTCCCAACCTGGGGTCCGGGACTCCCCAAGGGGGTCTCCCAAAGCGCACAGGTGGTCCCTGAGGCTTTGAACATTAGAGCCATTATGTTTGTGGAGTGGAGGGGTCTGTGGAGCCATTAAATACATCACAGCTTCTTCTTTGTTCTTTTTGCCAGACGTCAGCTATACTGTGCATAAAATAAAACAAAACAAACAAACACAACAAAAAAGCACTACGGGTCGTTACAGGTCTTGCCTAAGGACCCAACTGGAAGGTGGTAATGTTTGTCCCTTAAGGTAATCGAACTATGGTCTCCTGCATGGGAGACAGATGCTCTGCCAACTGAGCTAACCAGCCGCCAAAAGGGAGAAAGAGAGTAAACAATGAGCTCCAAATACATGTGGACCCTTCACTGTGTTTGCGTGTTTAACTTCACCCATCAGCTGATGATCTGCATCATTAGAGTATCTATGAGAATAAAATGAGAAACAGTAGCTTTTCCACATGATTTACTCCTCAAAGACCTTCTCAGGAACAGGTTAGGTGTTATACATAATTGACCTTCAAAATACTGAAACCTACCTTTCTATAAGCAAGACTTGGTCTGTTGTGCACACCTTGAACTTTTTTTGCAATAAGTTTTGACTTTTCACTGCAGGAAAAGTACATTATTAACGGATTAGTTCCCTTTAGTGGCGCAGAAAACCATGACTATGAGCCAGCATGCAAAACCGCAGGACATCTACCAAGTGGAATGCAGAAATCATTACTACACCTGTGCACTTCATGCTTTGATGTGTAAAAATGTCAAAAACCAAAGGCTGAAGAAATGCTGGGAATATGACAACAGTTATACTGTATATAGAATTATATATTAGTACTAATTACACTTTTAGTAATTAACTTACTGCACAATCTGGTAAAATCACTCAATAATAAAAGAGCCTTTTCAGCTATATAATTTCCCTTTGTGAAGCCTCATATTTTAGATTTTAGCCTGTTCTGCCAATGCAGAAAGAATTCAGAGTTACAGGAGGAAAGAGGAGATGTGGAAACAGTTTATAGTTGCATTCCCACTGTTGCCTCTGTTTTGAATGCAGAAACATGGAACTAAAAAGAGTTCTTGAAAGGTTGCAGTATTTTTGAGACCACCCTCAACCTCTGTCAGGGTCAGCTGGGGAGATGGAGAGCACCTCAAGCTGCAGGGGCTGAGTAAGTTTCCGTATAAATAAATGAGGAGAGATAGATCTGATTGATTAGCAGCTAAAAGTCATAGCAACAAAACTTGTCCTTACATTTCAGCAGACTTAATTTGCCTACTTTAACCTACACATACATTTCCAACTCTTCTTCAATATATAATGTATATGCTCCTGACTCATTTTGATGGTACTTTTGACAATTATTATGTACATATTGGGAAGCGTTGTTGTCCTGCTGTATCCCAAAGCTGAAAAACCGTAAATCCCAACTTTGTGTTCCAGCCCACTTTACAGCACTTCATCACACACTAGCAACTGGATATCAACACAGTAACTGTTTTGAATGTACATTATAGCCAATTCAGTATAGAAATGCAAGAGGACTTTAGTGGCGGAAGCGGCGAAAAGAAAAAGAGCAAGGGACAGAGCAAAAAATAATACTAAAGTCAACATCAGACTGACTTTTACTGGGTAGAGAGAGCTCAGAGAAGAGACAGGATACACGATAGATGTGAAGTTAGCTTTCATTAGGGGGCATCAAAGTTTGAAAATCTGCCAAAGTTTAGTAGTCCCGTTTTAAATCTCAATGGAAAAGCAAAAGAATCAGCACTAAAACCATTTAAGCTTCTTAAAAAAAAATTAAATCTTTTTTTGGATCTGTTGATCTTTTTCTGAATGATGTTGGTTAAAATGAACCTTTATGTCAGTGTAATGAGAAAAGCACCCGTTCTCTGAAGCATTTAGAGTTCTTACAATAGGTTGCTGCTCCAGGACTGTCCTCTCCAGGTCTCCCTGCTCCCAGAACTCTGCAGCCACAGACAGCGCCACCTAAAGGATTAATCAAGATTTCAGATTTTAATACATGTCAAACTTTGGTTCATGTGATGTAAAGTATTTTAAATACAACGCATATTAAACCACATGAGACTATACAGATCTGAATTTCCACCATGCTGATTTCTATCAAGCAAAACAAATTCCTTCTATTCATAATAAAAATTATTCAATAAAGTTTTTTCGATGTCCCAAAAATGAAAACGGTGTTCCCACATCATGAAGCAGTTTCAGCTTTTGTGTCCTGATGAGATGAAAACCTGTTTCTTCTCCCCCCACAAACCTAAAAGCAGATCTGATGAATAATATGTAAATTTTATATTCATGAAAAGAAAGCTTATTTTTTAAAGCGTTAGTCATCAAGTCAGTTTTCAGGGAACAATTGCCACAAGGCTGGTGGAGCCTGTACACAGATTCTGCGTGGGAAGCAGAACTGGATGAAAAGTATAAAACATCACCCATTAAAATGTCAGTGGAATATCTTTCTCAGAGCAGAGCGGCTCAGGGTTTTTGTCTTCACACAACATCTTAGACAGGGCTGTCTATCATCGGGGAAAATCTGAGAGAGATTTCTTATGCAGGTAAATAATGGTTTTATCACAGTTACACAGTAATAGATGTTCTTTTCAAGCTAACAGTCAGTGGTTAAATTAAGTTCTGCTTTTGTATTCCTACACGTCTCTGCTCATTATCATCAGACTGGAGGTTTTCGTGCAACAGCTACAGTGAAGATTTGACCTTTAGGGGGAGAGTTAGTCATCAAGCTATTTTGGAGCACAAGTTGCAGGAGGAAGGGGTCATCAGATACTGTAGATGCAGATCCTGACAGTATGTGTGGGATTTGCAGCTGACTCACCAGGTGCAGAAAAGGGTGAAGTGAAAAACCTTGAATATTTCTATTGCATAAATGAGAAAAACCAAAAGTCATAAGAAACTTGTTTTCCTTTTAAGCTAATCAGATAAAGTTATTTTTTTATAACATCACCTGATTTGTTGACCAATGTTTAACAGGATAATGTCCTAGGAAAATGTAGCTGAGAGTCAGCAAAGTAATTATTGTCTGATGTCATGTACCTCTGAGTAATACAAGTCTTGTGATAAGTGAAATGTTATGGGGTTAAAACTGAAAATTAAAAGGGCGAGCTGATTTGTATGGTTAGAATGAACAAAAGGCGATAAACAAAATAGTCCTTTTCTTTCTCGTATCTTTATTTAAGTGCTTCAAAAAGCGCTGATTAGGGATGTCTGTTTGTGACTGTCTGAAAACGCTAATCTTTAAAAACAAACAACACCATAGTGCTGTATGGGAGAATAATCTTAAATTTCATATTTGACCATTCTGGGTGGAATGACATGCTCTTTGGCAATCCTAAACCTTTTTGTTTGGAATCTCTTGCAAATACCTTTTTGAATCAGTTTGTAGGTAAACAAGCTAATTTTACAGCAGAGCTTTATATTCCACGTCTTTGGGGCTGGAAATGTAGAGGTCCAGCACTTATGGTATCTTTGATAGGCAACCTTTGCGTCAACACTTGTAACAAGACTCAATTTTCTCCAGAAGCCTGTTCATGTACTCAAAATTAGAATGCAAATCAGTAAATGTGTGAACACACACACACACAAGTGCCGCAGAGAAAGTGCAGCTGTTTGGACTGTGTTCATGCATTTTTTGCATTTGTCACAAGGCTTTATTGAGGCTCTGTAGGAATTAATATTTTAAAGTAAACATTTAGGATCCTGTTCATTTTAGCTCCTGTTTCAATCTTGAAATGAAATTTTACCCATCTGATAAGCTACGAAAAGATTTGAGGTGTTCAGGATTGCTAACTGATACTAGTTGCCTTTGGTTTAATTTTAAGGTGGATTTATACTCGCGCAGCGACACGCACCTCTTCCAGACCTGAAGTGCTCCTCTGCTACGCAGACGGTTAGGCAGAGGTTCTCCCTTGTGATTGGTCAGTTTGGGATCACGTGTTGCCGTATATCTTTTAAAAACAAATAACCAGAGGAACAAGTTGAGAGGCTGATCAAATTATTTCTTTGTTTTCTTCCACAAGCTAATTAAGATACTAAACCATACTGGAGGCCATTGTGGTTTTAAAACAGAAAATACCCCCCGAACTGAAGTTAATCATGAAAATAACTCCAACCTGGTGATTTTACCGGCCGATACCACCCCTGCCGCCACCTTCAGATTAGGAGGAGAAACTGCAACAGACGCCAAAACGATGCATCGAGCAAACTCACCAGCGTCAGCTACGCCGTAGCCGGCTGCACGCAGACACTGCGCGAGTATAAATTGAGTATAAAATTTTATCAGATTGCTAGCAGCTTAACTCCACTTCAGTTTACCAGACTGTACCTGTATCTTTACTGATTTATTACATTCTTAGAAAAAAATGACAAATTACATCACAACTTTAACCATAAGTCAGTTTTATTGTTGTGTATTGAATTGCTCTGCTAGCTTCCAAGAGTGTTGAGCGTTTCTGCAGATGATTGCTGCTTTGTTTTCAAATTAGATGTTCAGCTGCTACAAGGTCAACCAAAGTTCAAGCTTGGTTTACTGGGTGCTTCAGTCTTTCTTTTTTATGTTCCCAGAGCAAAACGCTTACATTAGTTACCCCTAACTAGTCAGGTAGAAGTTGGCTAGGAGATGGGCAGGTGGCAAGCAGGTAGCCTATTATAGTATGACTCACGGGAGGCGACTAACGACAGTGACAGGCAAAACTCATCACCACCCTGGTGAAACCAAACACACAGGATATGACAAACAGCAGCGACAGCAGCAGTGTCGTGCATCGTGCTCTGAGATCACTTTTCTCCAAGAAATTTGATTGGTTATGATATTGGAAAGAATTATGAAATTTTTAGACGAGTCCGTGACAAAGTATGACGCATGAAGAGTTTGCACAATATTTTGCTGATTATTTTACAGATATTAAAGACAACCCTGGGTTCATCCTATTTTACAAACAAGCAATTTTACAAAATATTTGATGGCGGACCTCAAGGCTGATCCAAATAAATCCAAAACCTATGTTTGGACAAATTCACCCTGGCGCCACGTGGCTGTCTTTTTATTTACATCTCTATAATCTTTGTGTAAAGTTTCGTGAAGTACGGGAAAGTCAGCTAAAATGATCTATTCTTCCATGTTGATAGCCTCCTCTCATTGGTCAGTCAATGAAGCCATAAAATCATCTTTTTGTCTGCACTGTTTAAAAAACAACAAATAAATGTATTACGAAGGCAATAAATCTTCAGTTTGAGTGTGTGCACATATGAATTTGCAGCATATGTTCTGAAGAAATTGCAGATAAAGGTAAAAAAATAAATTAAGAGAAGACCAATGAGCACGGGCTGTCAAGCAGCCAGCTATGCTTGCCATTCATGTTGATGTGGCAATACTCGCAGGCTAGATGGTAATGTGTATATTACACACTTGACTTAAATAAAGTGCTGAGCCTGCCAGGTGATGAGGAGAACGAAAAGCAGCAGGTTGCTTTTGATGCATGAGGCTGTCAGGAGCCTCTGCAGGGAAAAATGGCAGTGCTGACAGGATGTCACTGTCTGTCTACTTTATCTTTGGGTCCCCCTCTCACATGGCCCCTCCTGAGCCTGAGTGTGTGCTTTATTACTGTGAACAGACAGATGTTACTAAGGCTAGAGCGCCACTTCTTTCTTACTTCCACCTTTAAGTATGACAAGCACCATGTAAAGAGATGCTACAGGGGCCTACCTTGCTCTGGATCTCCCACGGTTTGGCGATGGCAGAAAGATCACAAGCAGTCATCATCATGGCCCTAAAAACAACACATGATTGAAATATGTGTGTCTGCTTATCCATGTTGACATTGCCTATTAGTGATATTTGCCTACATGACAATTTCTTTGCGAGTGGTCTCCAGCATCATGTATTTGGTCCATTCATTCCAGCTCTCATAGGTCTTGGACTGGTCCACAATCTTCTGAAACATTGTCCTCTTCCTGCAATGTAATAAACACTGAAACAGGTCTCTCTCCTATTTATACGTGTAAATAAAT
>JBAMHW010000007.1:8508518-8524474 GCA_037177495.1 Rhadinocentrus ornatus | reverse complement strand
ACACACACACACACACACACACACACATCTTTATTTATGCATTTTTTGTTCCATGACATTATGACTGTTTTAGTGTTTACTAGCATTTACTACAACCTGACACAAGAAGGTATTAAAAACAGATTTTCTTTTCTTTGTGAAATAAGAAATAATTATGTTCTGTTTTGCTTCTATTGACACTTTTTTCACATTTTTCTTTATGGAAATAAAATATTAAATGTGAAATATGTTATTAAATTATATTTTATCTTCAATGAGGAACACACAAATGACTTTTCTACGCCTTATTAACACTGGGAAGACTGATAGATACAATTATTTCAAGCCTGAATTAAAATATTATTCTGTTGTACTGACTTAAAATAGAGAGCCAGATCAGTGGCGATGATGGCGATGTCCATGAGGTGGATGACGTGGTCATGCTGACGGCGGTTCAGATTCTGATAAATGTTTAATGCCTGAAACACAACAGATAGCCACAAGTTAAAAAATGATACACAAAAACAACATCGAGCTCAGGTTAGACATCCAGAATACTCTTCACAGTATTTACATAGGGTAAGAAAAACAAAAAAAAGTTATACAAATAGATTAATTTCATGCATTTTTTTCTCAATAATCATTAAAACAAACCAGAAAAATTGTGGTAGAAAGTAAAATGTGAACCTTTCAGCATACATCAAGCTTTTTATTAACATAACAAATCTCCAGGCTAATGAACAACACTTGTGAGAAACATTGCGCAACGATGGAAATATAAGCAATGGACCATTATTTAACAACTGTTTTGCATTACTTTAAATTGCACAGGTGTCCAGGTGTGCCCTAGCTCTGAATGTATGCACAAAGGCCACCATACCTCATCTCTTAGCAAAGTCTTGCCAAAGTCCAGATGGTGTCTCTCCAGGATGGAGGAGCCGTGAAGCCTCGCTAGAGGATTACCAGACCTGGAAACACACACACACACAGCATGATGGGAGGTTATCCTGTGATAAATCATGCATGTTGAACCTCAGGGTGGGTCTGGCCTGGCGTGTCCACAGCTAATGGCGGCTTTCATTAGCTCATCCATCAGCAGGTGGAGTGGAGCAGCTGGAGGTGTATCTGCTCAATATCAACTAACTGATGTTCCCAATGTCTGACATTACCTTCACCCAAAGAGCTGATGTCCCATCATCTGTACGTAGGACAGGAGGAGAGACTGATGGCTGTCACAGAATTAAAATGTATGATGTCTGAAAAATGTAATAAATTAAACTGGTAAAGAAATCGGGTGTTTTACGTATTACACTAGTTTTCTCTCACCTTCTTAGAATTTAATGACATGACATTTTTAGATTTAATTAGTGATTCTAAATTGACAATAAACATAAGCATGTGTGACTCTATTTTGGTCCTAAGATGACTGTCCAGGGTGTATTCTGCCTCTCATCCAATGACAACTGGAAAACACTCCAGGACCTTAGAACAGGATTAGGTGGGTATAGAAATGATAAGAATGCCTTGATACAGCTTGGTAACCACATGCATGTAATTTAGTCATTATTATATGTTGAGAATAAGTGGCTGTGACCTGCTCTTAATGTAGAAATCATGAGTGAGTCGGGACCGGGAAGGGAAGAGCAGGAAAGTCCGTCTATTCAGGAACGAGGTCCTACCAGGGGTGAGCGTGGAGCTGGTGCTTATAAAGCCGGATGGGCAAAGTGATCACAGGTGTGGATGATCAGTACTTAGGGGATAGACGCAGTAATGCAGGGAAGGAGTGGGTGTGTCCATGGCAGAGCCTGGTGCGGGTGTAACAATTTCTAGGATTCTTGACAACATTTGTGCTTTCCATTTCTTAATTGTACTTCTATATATATCTTCTGAAACACCTATGGTTTCCTGAAAAGCCAACCATAACAGTATAGCTGTTACAGGTTAAATATCTAATTATTTTGGATGTTGATACTGTGTTTAATTTAAAATACATGCAATATTGAATTTTCTTTAAAACTAATGTGATAGCACAAATGTGGCCTGCAGGGCAGACAAACAGCTAAGTGGGTGTTTCTTCTATATTCTTAAAAAGCAGTGGCAACTATTTATACTGTCCTGACCTCTTGCTCAAATTGCCATAGGTTAAAAAAAAGGTATTTGAGAGGATTTTATCCTGAAAAGAGAAAATCTTTAGAATTTGGGTTATATTGTGCAGAAACAAACTTGGACATACTCATTTTCAATATTGTTATATAAAAAAATTATGAATGCAGATTTCATACCTTTCCTCACCTAATAGAATTTCAGCTTTAATGTCTTTAAAAAATGTTGGCAGAAATAAAAAAAATCCACTTCAAATACAGTAGGTAACCACCTAAAATAACTTCACACATGCACACAGATTTTTACCTTCATACAGATGAGCTCATATATTTATGCTATTTATGTTTACATAACTTCCTGTACATTCAAATTGTTTAATACTTGTGCACTCATACACAGCTTGCAATACAAGTAAAGTTTGGAGACTCCTTTCAGGCCCCCTTACAACTTCTCACAATTCCACAAATACATGCTGCATTTAGCTGATGATAGAAAACTGGGCAATCTAGATTTCCAAGGTGTAGGACTTGAAAAGGCTTTGCTTCCTCCTACTCATTTTTGACACTTAAGTTAATTTCTTTAGCTTTTCTAGTTAAGAACTACTTGTTATGTTGATACGCTGTAGTATCTGTAATATTTAAAATTTTTATATTTAAGGTTATAAATAGGCAAAGCATGTTGAAATTACATATTACCTAAAAAAAAAAAAAAAAGCAAAAAGAAATCTGTCACATTTAAAATTGTAAAATCATAATCTCATTGCTCTTCTCTCCTCTTACTGGAGCGCTTACTTCATCTGGTAGAGGTTGTTGGTCCCTCTGTGGTCAATATCGTGACAGAAGCCAGCAGTCACCATGGCCATACACTCCAGGTCTGTGTAGTAACGCTTCAGATCACCTGTCTGAGAAGAATCAGGAAAATGGCAGACACAGAGAGAGGAGAGCTTATCAATGGGGTCAGTTGTTTACACAAGAAGTCATGCAGACATTAATTAACAGCAACACATTTATACAAAGAAGCCCCTCACACACAATACAGATATATGTAAAGGCTGATTGGGTTCTTTATACATGTGAACAAATATTATGCTCACCGGTTGTCTCATTAATAACTCACACTTCATTTGCAGATTCACTCCATTACCTCTCTCTTTTCTCTCACCTCCAAACACAGATAAACACTCCCACCATGCATGATCACACATACATACAAGGAGATGATACGAGAAGTGAATAAGGAGAAAAACAGAGGAAAATGCCTTGAATCAGAAAAAGAGAAGGTGGGTATGTAGTAGAAAAGAGGAAGGAGAGCAGGAGATGAGGGCCCGATGAGCACTTGAAATAAAGGAAGATGGAGTGATTTAGTTTATCTGACCATCAGGAGAGTGAACATTGTCTGTCCAACGTTGAAGCCGTGTCTCCAGTTGTGGTACGTGATCTTCCTGTATCCTTTGCTGAGAGAGTACATGAACCTCACCAAGACCTGCAGGAACAAATTTCATGCTTTAATGCTTAGATTTTGTGTTCATACAACAAGAAAGGTTTGCATAATGATGTTTTAATATATCGGTCCATTTTAATATATAATTGTCTACGTCTATATTTACCTCTACAAATGAAACCATTAGATTTTGAAATCTATCTATTAAATCCATCAAATTGTGTGCAAACAAAACAGAGATGAGGAAAAGAGGTCAACAATCAAATGTCTATCAGTTGTGAGTTCTGGCAGTTGAGGTTGCTATGGCGATGGTAAGTGCAGCATGCTGACCAAGAGGGAAAAAATGCAACTGCCATTGACACAGTTCTGCCACTGTGAACACTGAAAAGTGTTCCTGTATGCATCAATAGGACGTTTGTGTGTTGTACACAAGATGTGGGCAAACTAACAGTCACTTGCAGCAGCAACAAAGAGAACAGGACAGGACTAAAAAATAGATTGTTGTTACACTCTACATGTTGAGGAAGTAGTTTTCTCTGAATTCAGCACTGCCTACTAGTGGAGGAATTAATTTAACAACCATGGCAACCTAAAAGACGTGTGGAAGTTTGAGGACGGACGCTGATGTATGACACTACCTGTGTTCCAATTCACGGTCTGCACGCTTTGGAGTGTGCAGACTACATAGACTACGGAGTGTCCTGCATAGTCTGCACACTCCAAAGTCCGTCCAGCTAACTCCAGAATTTTGGGAAAAAGCCAGTAATGAATGTCCTCCCAAAAATGTTTTACTGTGCACACATTCTAAGAACAGATGTTCTGTAGATTCTATATCATTTTTACAAAATACACAACAGAGTCAAAACCAAAACGACGTCTTAGAAACTCTCAAGAGGGATAAATAGCTGACATGTTGTGAAATCAAGAATTATAAAGAGTAGGGGCCATTAATTGCATCAACAAGTAATTTTCTTAATACTGAATTGGGGAGTTTGGGACCTGCAAAATCATTTTCATTTAACAGAAGACTGGGGAAACTGGGATTATTGCAAGATGAATCTTGAAATAAATTGGAGGCTTGTGTAATGATGTTAGTAGGGATTGCCTTGGAAAGATTGAGGAATTCTTTTGGAGTCATTGGGGAATCAAATTTTGCACAAAACTCATCAAAAGATATGAGTCTGTTATTCAGAAGGTGCATCACAGACCAAACCCCTTTGTCAGAACAGTTTTTATGAAACAGTGAGTTGCCTTCACAGTGAAATATCTACAGTTCCAGATAGGAATTTTATGAGGCCTGAAATTATGGGAATAGAGCAGTTTCCATTACAGTAATACTCCCCCATGGGGAGAGGCCCAGTCACCAAGTGCTCACCTCCGTGCCCCACCTCCAGGCCTGGCTCCAGAGGGGGGCCCCGGTGACCAACGTCCGGGCAAGGGAAACTCTGGTCCTTGCTTTTTTATCGTCATAGGGGTGATTTTGAGCTGCACTTCGTCTGGTCCCTCCCCTAGACACCTGTTTGCCATGGGTGACCCTACGGGGGGCACGAAGCCCCCGACAACATAGCCACTAGGATCGTCGGGACGCACAAACTCCTCCACCACGGTAAGGTGGCGGCTCCAGTAATCTTTTTAAATCAAAATCACATCTAAGAAATAAAATGATTTCACCAAATTTCTGAAAGATGTAATTTGGTATAAGATACCAAAGACTATTTAAATTATTATTAAAATTATTTTAGCCAGTTTATCTTCAATGTTCCATTCAGACATTCAAAATTGATGACTTGCACACCACCTTCTTCATATGTTTGAGCCATTTTCCCTTTCCTAATGTAATGAACTTTCCTATTCCATAAATAGTTCAAATGAATTTGATTAATAGTTTTAATAGCTTTGGGTGGGATGCAAAAAGAATGCACTGGGTAGATAAGCCCAGAATGACTTTCCAACTTTGTAAAAAAGATTTGCCCAAAAATTGAGTGATCCCTGTTTGACCAGTTATTAAGGTGTAGTTTGCATTTATTACATTTTTCCAAATGTTGAAGTTTTTTTAGAGTTTCTTTTTTTTTTGGTAATATGCATACCTAGATATTTCACTGTGAATTTAACGAGTGTTTTGTGTACCATTGTTAAAGGACAATCTTTTAAGGTGAGAATTTCACATTTATTAATACTTAATTTTAAACCTGATGCTTTGGAGAATGAGTCAATTATTTGTAAAATTTGGGGAATTTCGTCAAGTTTAGTTTAAAAAAAGAGCAGTGTCATCCGCTGTTCTCCTACAATAGAAAGTTTATTAAAGTTAGAGTGTTTATTGAGAATAGAGAGCAATTTTTCAGCTGCAATGAAGAGGAGAGACAGCCTTGTTTAAACCCTCTTTTAATCATAAACCTTTGAGTGTTTCCATGTGGTAGAGACACAGAGCAATTCGTATCCCGATAAAAGATTTTGATTACATTAATAAAATTGGAGCCTAAGCCAAAACTATGCAGAGCATGAAACAGGAAATCATGTTCTACAGAGTCGAAGGCTTTAAAGAAATCCAGTAATAAGATGAAGCCTTCACCCTCTAATAAGTGGTTATAGTCTAAGAGGTCAAGAACCAGACGGATGTTATTATGAATGGAACGGCCCTTTATGAAACCAGATTCAGTGTCTAAAATTATATGCTCTATATCAGATTTTCACCTATTTGCAAAAATATGCGTTAATACTTTATAGTCAGTGTTCAATAAAGTTATTAAAAGGTCTTAAATTATCAATGATTTTAGAATCTTTACCAGGTTTTGGGATGAGGGTAATAACACCTTGCTTCATCGAGTGGGGGAGAACACCGTTATTTATGATTTCACTTGCCAGATTAAAAAGGGAATTTTTAAGATGTTCTCAGAAATGTTTATACTGTAGAAGTTAGCAGTTAAACCATCGCAACCTGGTGCTTTATCTGGAGATAAGCAGCCCAGAGCCTTGTCTAATTCTGCAGGGCAGATAATTGCATCACACCTTTCCTTGAAGGAGTCAGTATCTTTAGGGATCTATTCCCGAATATTATGAAAGAATAATTTTGAATCTGAGTTGGAAAATGAGAAGGAGTACAGGTTACTATAAAAAGAGTAAACTTCTCTGGAGATAAAGCTAGGAGCTGTACATTCTTGATTACCAATAATTTAAGAGTTTAGGGTATTCCTTTCCTGTCTTTGTCTTTCTAATTTACAAAAATAAGCCGTGCTCTTTTCCCCTTCTTCAATCCATTTAGCTTGAGATCTTAGGAAAGCTCCTTTAGCTTTGGACATATAAATATTACCCAGAGCTGCTTGTAATGTAATCAATCTTTGTTTATCAAGGTTTACTACAAATCCTATTAATCTCTTTTATAAGTTCAATTTCTTTCTTTTTATTTACCATGTTTTATGGCTATTCTTTGAGCTCTATGCTTAAAAAATTCCCATTTAGAGACAAAGGTTGTCATAACGTCATTAACTTAACTGATTTCTTGACAGAAATAATCATTCTCAAGAAGGGATGAGTTAAATTTCCAGTAGTTTTTGTTGTGACGTTCCCTATCCATAGATGTAACATTAAGAGTAATTAAACAGTGGTCAGTTAAGGGTGCGGCAGAAATCTGCGTATCTAAGTGAAGATTCAGTATGGCATCAGTGGCCAACCAGAAATCAATACAAGATTTAGGTGAGGCGTCTGTTTTAAACCAAGTGAAGCACTGTTCTTGAGGGTATGAGATTCTCCACGGGTCTACTAACTTGAGATCTAAACAAAAGTCATGCAACATCTGATTTGGTTTAATACTGTGATATCAAGAGGGCTGTCTATCCAACCATTCATCTTGAACTATATAAAGTCCCCAGCTACAACTGTTCCCACAATCACATCACACAAGCTGGGGCCTGATCAGCCCTGGCTGGGTCGCCTGGAAGAGGGGGTCTGATTGTTGAAAGACCCGGAACCCCCTGTGATCCCAGGTTACATCACTGATGATGTGTCCAGGGGCACCATAAGGTGTATCTAAAAACTATCTGTGGGGTATCTCATGCATAGTTCTTTCATAACCTCTGTATAAGTAGCCAAACCATTATTAGCTGAACATGGAAACAAATGAAACACTGTACCTTACAGTATAACCAGCCAAAATCAGTGTAAAAAGAGAGACTTAGAACAAACTTCTTTATAACTGCCTACTTTAAAAACAATAATAAATCTAATACTTACAAAGGGTCAGAAAATAGGTGGGCCCAAAAGGTAACAGCAAAGTAGGGCACTTGACTGTATCAGCAATCTTAGCATTCCACAAAATAGTGTTGATCAATCTTTCAGTCTCGAAAGACTCTCCCGTCATTGATGTATCCAATGGGGCATCTGAAGTATGCGTTCTTTCCTTCTGCTTGGGCTTTGGCTATTTTGGGCCAGATGACGGAGCGGGTCTCCCGGTCGGACTTGCAGTAGTCCTCCTTGAAGTGAATCCCCAGGTTTTTGCAAATTTTTTGGAGTTCTTCTTCAGCCTCCAGATGTTGTCTTGCAGATGCTTCATAGTGAACTGAATAATTACCTGGCGATGTTTCCCCACTTCTCTTTTCCTTAATTGGTGAACAGTATTCACAGTGTACTCCAGTGAAGAGACTGACTGAGGAGCGATTTTAGCCAGGATTCTGATCACTTCTTTACGGATTTCCTTGTCATTTTTCTCCTTCAGACCTTGCAGCTTCAAGTTCCACCGTTGTTGGTACCGCTCCAGTTCTAAGATTTTCTCCTTCAGATCATTATTTTGCTGAATTGGTAAAGGAAGATCTTTTTCAAAAGCTTGGAGTTTGACTTTACAGTCTTTAATCTGTTCTGCATTTGGAGATGTTAGCAACCATGATGGAGTTATCACGAAGCTACGTGCCAAAGTCGTCCATCTTGCTAGATAACTTGTTGATGGCCTCAATTACAGCTATGGAGGCAGACTCGTCGGCTTGAGAAACTTTTACCTTGGTTGGAGGGGCTGGAAGCTTAGTTGGGGTGTTTGGAGGAGGTTTGCGCTTGAACATGTGATCGTCCAGAGCAGTAGATGCTAATGCTAGCATTCTTCTCCAGTAGACTTGATTACTGTAATGGTCTTTTAACAGGGCTTCCTAAAAAGAGCATTAAACATTTGCAGCTCATCCAAAACGCTGCTGCTAGAGTTTTAACCAGGACTAAGAGATCTGAACACATCACACCAGTTTTGAAATCTTTACACTGGCTTTCAGTCAGTCACAGAATATATTTTAAACCCTTCTGATCGTTTTCATATCCCAGAACGGTTTAGACCCAAAAAACATCTGTGATATGTTCAGAGAATATAAACCTAGCAGAGCTCTTAGATCCAAATATTGTGGTCAACTAGTCCAGACCAAAGTCCAGACTAAACATGGAAAAGCAGCATTTATCTGTGGTGCTGCAAACAATTGGAACAAACTGCCAGTGAAGATTAAACTTTTACCAAAATTAGACATTTTTAAATCCAGGTTAAAAACATTTCTTTTCTCATGCGCCTATGCATGAATTCTGCACGGAAACTTTTAAACTTGTCTTTTTAATCATTTTAATGTAATTTTTGGTTTTATTGTGATTCTTGCTTTTTTTTCTGCCTTTTACTATTTCTTAATATATGTAATGCTTTTGTTTTATGTAAAGCCCTTTGAATTGTCCTGTACATGAAATGTGCTATACAAATAAACTGCCTTGCTGGCTGCTTCAGTGATAGCATGTGACATTCCCGTTGAGCAAGTTTTCTTTCTTTCTTTCTTTTCTTTTTTTTTTTTTTTTTTGTAGAAAGAGGCTTTCCTGCCACTAAAAGAGAAGTTCGAGCTACAAAAAGTTCTAGACAATGGTTACAAAACTAAAATGGGACCATTGGGGCAGCAACTTGCTAAAAATAGTCTGTCCGGGTCACCATCTTTCCGGCTCTCCACAAAGTGCGGATCTGTGGGGTGGATTCAGAGATTTCTTTGAAACAGGACAGTGCTTTGCGCACCATGATGACGTATGTAGCCGACAAATCTGCCCTTCAAAGTATGTAGACCCTGAACTGAGACACAGCTACTGTTTGAAATGGACGTCCCTATTTACGTACGTTAGGGAGCAAAAATGGGCCTTACGCTTGTTTCAAACGTCACAGCCTTCATATAATACGTTAAAAACGTTAGCATGGTCGTTAGCCAGTACATCCACCAGAGGGCAGGACAGAGTTTAGAGTTCAGCTCTGAGTTCCGATGTCCGATTCAGACAAAGCAAAAATGGCATCAGTGGAGAAGATCATCATCATGTTCATTCTCAGAAAGAGACATAAAAGGAGAAAGCGCAGTAAATGCCAGTGGTCTGTGTGGCTATTAAATACATCACAGCAGCTTCCTCTTCTTTTTTGATTCTTTTGCAGGTGACATATCAGCTATGCTGGTCAACATTCCCCCCGCTGTACTTCATTTGCTCCATCAGAGTACGGATCCACAGGGGCGCCATAAATAGACATAGTCATACTCAGCATGCCTGGAAACACTTCCATTTTTGTCTGCAACATTAAGTACTGGTGCAGAGATTTTAGGTTGGTGTGTATTTTAGGTGTGTTTGCAGTGAAAGTTCTTTCAAATGGATGCTGTTTTCTAAATTTGCTTTCGTTTTGTCTATTGGCACATGCTTCTTTAGTTGTATTGTACTGATCTCTACTAAATAAAAAAAAGGGTAAAGTAAGCACCGCTGCCCCTTTTATCATATTTTTCAGTGACAATAGTTAATCCTAAAACCGCGGGGAACATATAATCTGTCATGTTCTTGACACAAACTACCACAAAGACAATCGGCCTTACTGGAGGATTTTGCAGCCAACTGAGGTGCAATTTTTGTATGTTAATTCCGCAAAGATGTAAAAGATGTGAACATTATGAAGCCTGCTAATGAGCTAATTAACAAACTAAGCACCAACCTCTCTGGGAATGTGAAACTTGTCCACCACTTTCAGCTCATAGTACATCTTGATGCCGCACTTCACCAGGTCCAGCTCACTGTGTTCAAAGTCACAGAAGTGAAACTCGAGGATCTCAGACACCTTTGAGTTTGGAAGAACCTCTGACTGTGATCAAAAAAGTAGATAAACACCTTCAATTTTAATTGAATCTTATTACAATAATTGTAATTACATCAGTTAATATCTTTAACGATAAACAAATATGAAGGGAGGAAAATAAAATCCACTGTAATATATTTTTTCTAACTTGTGTTTTATTCCTGTCACATCATTCTTGCTGAATGTTGTTTACCAGAATCTCTTGGAGTTCCTCCTCCTCACATTCATCCGGCTCCTTCCCCCACCTCTCCCTGGTGTTCTGTAGAAACATATATCATCAACACTCACCTTGGATGGAACGGTATGCCATCAATCAACTCATTCTTGATCTAAGGTCAAACCAGGTGAATCTTTCAGCTTTCCTTCTCTTTTTGTCCACTAACAAATCACCCCATAGAAAACCTGACAGCTTATTTCAGCTTATAGATGATGCTCACATCTGGTTTATGTCACAAACATCAACCATCTGGTTCCTAATGGACTGGTTTGGTTCTGTTCACCACAAATCTCAAGACATGGCCTATTATAGTAGATAACTATCAAATTCTTAATTGTTTGATAAAAATTTAAGAGGTCAAAAAAACATTAAGCCAACCATAAATGTATAAGCTGCATATCATTCTTTCTAGTTAACCTAAATAATGGCCATCAGGCCTTTCATCCATATTTACTTACTAACCAGAACTTTCTGGATTTCATCCTTGCGACACTTGACGTGGTACATCACCATGTCCTGGAAGATGTCCTTCCTGTTCTCCAGCTTGTTCATCCTGTCATAAGTGTCAGTGTTCAGCACAGACCAGCCCAGGAACTGGGTCAGAGACTGGACACAGATGTTAAACAGATTTAATAAGCTTGCACTGGCGGCTGCTTAGTCAAATAGAAAATACAGAAACACAATCTGTATACTAGTCTTCCAAATGTTTCCAAAAAACAAAGCAGCTCCTGCAGTGGGATTTTATTAAAACGAATCTAAGTTATGAATGCATAACTTCAAGCTCAGGTTTTCCACTGCAGTAGTTTTATTACAGGGAAAATATTGTTAGGAAGGGCTGCTCTAACGCATTTAACACTGGTCTATTTATTAATGAGTTCATGTCATCACTTCAGCTTCTGCTTTTTTATTGTATTTTTAAAAAAATGGTTTTATAAGTACATGACAAAATTTGCAATAATTTATACTGACATTGTAGGTATCCTTCATAAAGTACAGGCATTTTCAAATTATAGACAATAAATATCCTAAAATATATTCATATGTTTACTGCCCACCAATCAAGTTCCAGCTGTCTAAATTAGATTTAGGCAAAAAGCGCTTATCTAAAACAGCAAATCAATAAAAACTAAATGATAAACAGGAAATGTTGAATTTATCCTTTTGAAAAAGGAAAGCTAAGCCTCCAGTGTTTTCTGCTTTTCTGAATTCTGAGATGTGACAGTAACGTCAGTTTAAAGCCTGCAGGCCTGATAAATAATACAGATGCTCTGAATGGCCTGTAGTGTATTTATAACCAGTGACTCAGTGACACACACCACACTCTCAAACACAGTGTGTACCTCCATCAGTGTTTCATCCATTTCATCAAAGGGTTTCCCATCCTTCCTGTTATAGAACGTGGCCACACCCACTATCTCTTCTTTCTTGTTGACAATTGGCATAGACAGGACGTTCTTAATGGTCCAGCCAGACTCATCAAGCGGCTCTTTCTGCACAAAGAGACACAGACACACAAAACACACCTCATTTATGAATTAGAAATTGACAGTGCAGATCTGGCCTTTATGACTCTTGTTAAAGATTAGATTTCTTCATGTCACCATTTTCACAGAAGCAGAAGTGTGAATTAAAAGTGTCCCTTTGATGCATGGTGAAATGTTGCACTTCACCATCAAGGACAAAAGTCTGGGAAACAAAAACAGCTGGAAAAAGGTATTTTATATAATTCTCACAAAATTTTTAGGACATTCAACTTTCAGGTGAAATTTACAAAGAATATTAAAAATTCATGCAACACTGAAATTTTATCATTAATGTAGGACATTTAATTAGAACCACGCCAATGTCATTTCTTCATCGCAAACAATTTATTAAAACAAAAGCTTTCATCAGTGGTGGGAATGCCACATCATAAAATGTCAGTATGTCAAATACTTGACGTGTACATTATGACGGAAAGGTCTGTTTATATTATACAAGCTGTCATTGAACCAGGACATTTAGTGGTTGATTTGTGGTTCAGAGACGTTGTTTTTTTGCAGTATATCATCATTTAGGAACAGCATGAGCAATAAATGCTTAAACAATGAAAAGTTGTACATCTCCATGCAAATGTTTAGAGAAAGGCCAAATAAGCTCACCTGCAAAAGTTATAGTAAATTTTAGGTTCTTTCTGACATCATTGTTTGACTGCATGATCCATATTTTATTTAAAACTTATTTTTAATGCATGCATGTTACCACTTTGAGTTTGTTTCCTGAAGTAAAGGACATTTTGGGACTGGTAGCGTATAATTAGACAATGGTTAGGGAGACTTACTAGTGCATTCCTGGAAAAAAATAGATAAAACAAAAAAAAAAAAGAAAAGTTGCACACATCTTACTTGGAAGCTGAAAAACTCATCCTGAGCTGCATTCATGATGTTGCAAATCTGTTGGAAAAATAGAAGCAAGAGCAAAAGTTTAGAACAATGAAACTTACTTTAAAAAAAATCCCTGTAACGGCTTGATTTTGATTCCCAATATAATCTGTAGAGGTGGCCGTTGTAGAAGTAGGAGGAAGAGAAGGGTTTCTGCATTAAAGGGATAAAAGTATGTCACATAACAAATTGCCCTCAGCTTTGTGGCTGGAAGCGCTTCGAACTGTGATTTATACTCTCGTGTGAAAGGTGAAGTTTTCAGCTCTCACATGATGTCGAGAAGGAAAATATGACAAAGGAAAACCAATGTAAACTTGACAAACACCACAGACGACGTGAGGAGGACAGATAGAGAAGGAAGGATAAATGAGCGGCAGCAGGCTCAAATGTTGGGAAAAGCTCCCTGTGATTAATTAAAACAGCTTCAGAAATTACAGCTATGTGTACTGGCAACATGAGGCAGCAGTTTTCTATTCCACATCGGTGTTCACAACTGTGTAATAAGCCCTAATAACGTTGGGCTCGTTTGACCTCGAAATGAAATAAAAGATGTTCTTGATAAAAAATCAAAGAAAAGTTTTCATAAAGCAGTGATGGTTTTAAAATGGAATGTTTCCTAATATTAACATTGATTTCAATCTAGTAAACTACAAATACCTTACCACAAATGGGCAGTTTTTGAAATCTTTAGGTCGTCATAACTAAATACCATATAAAAGGTTATTTGGCCCTTCAACAAAATGTAAAAAAGTTAACCAAATTTTTTTATATAATAATTACCATTTATTACAATGAAATGTCAAAATTATTGTAGTTTATTGTTGTATTATTATTGCATCCACCAGGGGGCAGAAGACATGTAACTGATTGTGTACAGCAGGGTTTTGAGCCAAGTTTTTAGAATAAAGTGATGCAAAAGGTCTCTAAAACTGTATCACGTTATATTCTGACTGGTGTTGTATTATACATGGTCAGAAAGCTCGATGAGTCACCTTTACAATTAGATATAACTTATTGTGCTTCTGTGGAATGAGTAACACAGCTTAAAGTGTGTGTAGTACCCTCCTCAAAAATGTGCCAACACAGCCTATATAAAATCATGCACACTACAAATCTTGTTAATGTCAGACATGAAACTTCTTAGAACCATGAAAGCCATGCAGTGAGTTGGCAGGAATCAGTAAGAGTAGATACCCAGCACAATGAATATCAGAGCAGCATTCATCCTTTTATAGATAAAAAGAAAATAGAGCAGATGAGAAATGAGAAATCAGATGAAAACTGTTCCTGGACTACGTGTAAAAAACTTTGTCCGAATGTGCACCCTACTCCCTAACCCCTCGTTCACTTCATAGGGCTGCACTATATAGCACGCTACATAGTGCACTCATTCTCTTAGCGATTTGGACACGTAGCTGCCTATTTGTTCCTTGTTGCAGACCACGTGACGATCACCTGTCACCACGGCAACTACAAAGTGCGTCAAGATGTCATTCCAAATCCAATCCAAAGTTGTGTGTAAATATTTTTTATTTTTATTCCTTATGTCGTATTTGTTCTTTGTTGCATATCTATTTAATAAAAAAGAAAATTTCACCTCCTTGCACCACGTTGAGCTTTTGCCGGCAATGCATTATGGTCTATATTGACCCGTCTAGTGACCATTGATGCCCACTCCTTTTCAAGATGCATTGTTTTAACCATTGAACACAGTTAACCTGCTCTCTTGCTGGAAACTGAAGCCATCAGCTAGTTTCACAAATGTAAGATGACAAAGTAACGTGGTAATAAAACAACGTTTTAATTGATGTGTTTTCATCACTTTATCATTACTTTGTAATCAGCTATTGTGTTCTCTTTCAAAGCACTGCAGCTTACCGGAGCTTCTACCACCATCGTCATCATACATGTCAGCTGGTAAAGGTCTTGATGAAGGTGGTAGAACTGTCAATCATTTTTAGAAATTTGGCTTTTTATTTATTAGTTTTTTTTTCTTCTTCTTTTATGTACAGTTGTTCTGTTCCACTGTTTTCTTTCCTAGGTTCTGACATGTAGCTGCATCCATAGAAACAGACACAGCACAAGTGGGGGAGAGATGGACAGAGTGGCCATCTTGGTACAGTGCTAGTGAGACAGTGACAGAGAATAGGCACCAGTTGAGGGAGGTGGTTTCACACAATATTAAATACTCTTAATGCATCAAATTTTCAGCCAATTTCTAAGCAAATTGATTGAATGACAACTTCACCCTTTTTAGGCATTGGATCTTTAAGTGGAAGTTCCAGTTTTACCAACAACACAATGTTGTTTTAGTCATGTTGGTGCCCATTATTATTCACAGTCATGCAACCATTTTTGTTGTTAATTCCTTAACCCACCAAAGATGTTTTTCATGTTCTCCTTTATGACCAGAAGAAAATTTGACTGTAAATATTCTGGTCAAGTTGTAACTAAACACAGAGAATATTGTTGATGTAAGCATTTGTGGATGGACAAAGGTATTTTAATACCTTTTGTCCATTCGCGCATGCTAACCACCAACTTGTCAATTATATTTTCCCTATACGGTACCCTCAAGCTAACGGATTGGTTTTTATAGAGTTTAATGTGTTTTGTTACATAATTTCACTCAGACAATAAATGTATTGACAATGATATACTGATGTATTTTCTCTATGTTTGCTTAGTTTTGTTTTAT
>JBAMHW010000007.1:8475006-8489691 GCA_037177495.1 Rhadinocentrus ornatus | reverse complement strand
ACACTGCTGGGATAGGCTCCAGCTCACCCCGCGACCCCTAATGGGAACAAGCGGTACAGAAAATGACTGACTGACATACAAATAAAGGAGGAAAGAATAAAAAAATCACAAAAAAAAAAAAATTTAACTGAAGATGACATGAAAAGTAGATCAATAGGATATTAACATATAGTTCATTTAAAACAGCTGGAAATGACAAAAGAAATATACATTTGTGTCATGTTTTCTAGGTTTCTTAATGGAAAAACTGTTTTTTACATTTTGTTGTATAATTTACTGGTAAATCAATTTGTTTATTAAGCCATTTTTATATTTCTGTATTTATTTTTGATTTTGACAGTTTCAGTCCTCCATAGCAACAGTCACCTTTCCTCAGTAAAGCCGCGACGTATGTTAGCGGTCCACCACTCTGGTCTATGAGCTCAGCTCAGCCAGTAGTCTCGCCCGTTCCATGCGCGTCATGACGTACAGCGCGGAGGCTTGCGTAAAATGAATCTGAGGCGGAATAAAAGTCGACAGTCGGAGGATAAGTTCACAAAACCAACTTAAAGGCCACTGGTTGGATCGCAGGTCAGTAACTCTGCATGCTAACAGTAATGTTTTCTTCCTGGGGCAGCAAACTGTGACAGTGGTTTACTTCAGTCTGTTCAAGTTTCCAGAGTCCACGTTGACAACTTGTTTACAATGGTACCCATTCATGCCCCGCTAAACGCAATGCTTGCAATTATCTGTGTCAGCTTTTAGATAGGTAAATAAAGTAATCCGACAAAAAATTTTGGCACGTGTAATCAGTAATGGGTAGGTGTATTATATTAAATCTCCATTCTGTAATAAGACTTCTTTATCTAACTTGCCTCGACGCTGAAACTCACGGTTTCTGCTTCCTAGTAAAGGTTTTTAAATAGCCTGAAGGCAGAACAGATAATCTGATTAACACGACTACTCATGAGTTCAGCTAAAAAATAGAACAGTTAACTTTGTGAAAACAACAGCACGGAAGACCTTTATTAAAAACAACTTACTGTGCTGCCAAATTAAACCTTTTAAAATGTTGTACTGCTGAATTTTGACTTGCAAAAATGAACAACTGCATTAATGTTAACATCCAACACTTTAAATAATCACCTAAAATATTGGAGACTGTATAGTTTGATGGTGCAATCAGACCGCCATGGTAATTTTCCTAACCCGTTTTCCCCTTGATTTCCAATTGTGGTGCTTTGTCCTTGGTTTAGTATCAGGATGTGCTAATTTTAATCATTTAAGGGTCACTTGAAGTGTAATCTGACCTGTATGAATAAGACGCATCTTATCTCTAGTGTGATGTAACAAAATAAAGAAATACAAACTCATTATCAGTTTTTCAGTTTCACAGAAAGGCTGAAATATGAAAATGTGCCCCAGCATTTAAAAAAAAAAAGGTTGCAGATTTAAGTTGTATGACATGACGTTTGTGTAACCACTTGCCTTTCTCCCTATCACCGCAGACACAGGCTCAGTCATGCATAACGGGGATGAGTCCTTCCCAGCAGAGGATGATGGAACAAAGTACGACCTTCAGCAGCCACTTATTCTGGAAAGAGCTGAGAGAGAACCAGAGAAAAAATGGCAAACCATCGTGTCTCATCGGCTGAAGAAACATTGCTCGTGCACACCAAAGAAAGTAAAATCCAAAATACTAGACTTTGTCCCATTTCTGAGATGGCTGCCACAGTACAAGCTCAGAGAGTGGATTCTGGGTGATGTTATGTCAGGACTTATTGTTGGAATCCTACTGGTTCCCCAGTCCATAGCTTACTCTTTATTGGCTGGCCAGGACCCAATTTATGGCCTCTACACTTCTTTCTTTGCATCCATCATTTATGCTCTCTTGGGCACTTCCAGACATATCTCAGTAGGAATTTTTGGAGTCCTGTGCCTGCTGGTGGGCCAGGTTGTAGATAGGGAGCTGGCTTTGGCAGGATACCTCACAGAAAGCAGCAGTATCGGCGGTAACAACAGCGCTGTCCTGCTGGCTGGCCAGGGGAATGGAAGCAGTGGGCTAGTGTGTGACAGGAGCTGCTATGCAATCACAGTGGGAGCAACTGTAACCTTCACTGCTGGGGTTTACCAGGTAAGTGTGAGTTCTGAAGTACACTTAACAGAAATAATCAAGCGTAAGCATTAACCTCAGAGGCCTGAAGCAAGCTAGACAAGTCCATTTGGTTTCTTTCAGCTTTGTTTCAGTCTATTACTTTGGTGAGTTTGGATGAAGTACTTAAACTTTGAACATGTGGTTCTTTGAATGCCAGTTTCTAGCCTTGTTTGTAATCTTACTCCTGCTCTTTTTCTCAGGTGTTAATGGGCCTTCTGCAGTTCGGTTTTGTCTCAGTCTACCTCTCTGACTCCCTTCTCAGTGGCTTTGCCACAGGAGCCTCCCTGACCATCCTCACCTCTCAGTTAAAGTACCTTCTCGGCCTGAAGATCCCAAGACCCCAGGGCTGGTTCACTTTGTTTAAAATCTGGTATAGTGTGCTCACCAACCTCGGAAAGACCAATATTTGTGACCTTCTCACCAGTTTGCTGTGTTTGGCTGTACTAATTCCTTCAAAGGAGCTAAATGACCGTTTCAAAGCCAAGCTAAAGGTAAAAATAATTACCTATACAGATTATTTTCTAGAATAGTCAGACAGAAAGCAGACCTCTAAAATACATGTAGATATGTTGGTTCAACAAAACCTTGTAAAAGTTGCACTAACACACCCAAATAATGTAATTGCAGGTCAAACTACACCTTGTGTGTACCATCGGCACATGCTCCAAAGTTCTATAATGCATCTTATTCACATATTAGTAGCTTCTGTCAGACTGTGTCAAGTTGTAGTTTTATGAAGCATTTCCATGCCGACACTCAGAAAGCTCATCTTCCACCTGAGTCCAAATATTAAACTCATAAAAAAAAGCCAAATATGCTGTTTTTTATGAAGTTATTAGCAGTGGTTTTTATCAGTTGCTTTACTGTTGATAAGGATTTTATATAACCTTGAAAGTTTGGATTTCCACATTATGGGGAAAAGATTAGGATTGATTTTATTCAAAAGAAAAAGAGAATGACTTCTCTCTGTCTAAGTTAGTTAGCATGACAGTTTGTAGCTTCATTTAACTTTCTGTGTGATGTCAGCTTCAAATTATTTATTGATTCTGAGTCCGCCCTTATGTTTTCAGGCTCCGATCCCTTTTGAGCTTTTTGTGGTGATAATTGCAACACTAGCTTCTCACTTCGGCCACTTCAACACAGATTATGGTTCAAGCGTGGCGGGCGACATCCCTACAGGCTTCCTCCCGCCTCAGCTGCCCTCATGGTCGCTGATCCCACATGTTGCCGTTGACGCTTTCTCCATCGCCATCGTGGGATTCGCCATCACGGTCTCGCTGTCGGAGATGTTCGCCAAAAAGCACGGCTATACGGTGGATGCCAACCAGGAGATGTACGCCATCGGTTTCTGCAACATTTTACCATCTTTCTTCCGTTGCTTCACCACCAGCGCCGCTCTGCTGAAGACTCTTGTCAAGGAGTCCACAGGGTGCCAGACTCAGGTATCGGGGCTGGTCAGCGCTCTCGTCCTGCTGCTGGTGCTTCTGGTTATTGCACCGCTCTTCTATTCTCTTCAAAAGTAAGCATACCACAATCTATGACAGTCTTCACAGTTATTTCTCATGCACTCTTTAATCAATAGTTAATAACTTCTGGTGGCTGTTAGTTAAAGCTTACACAATCGTGTGACAAGGTGGCACTACTACACCGTGTACAGCCGCATTTTTTTTTTTATTTTAACACCATAATCTTGATATAACAGTTTAACTATGTAAAATAAAAACTCTGATAAAACAAAGATGTTTCTTGATTAAAGTTTAGGAGAATATTCGTCAGGCAGCAAACTAAACACCACATGCCTTAACTTACTGTTATAGATTCTGACAAAAAATATGGCATTTACCAATAAATTAGGTGCTAACTGCTAATTTTCGAGCTCAGCTTCTTTTCTTGCGATACCCAGTTAAAGCTGGTGCTTTTCTTAACAAAAACACAATTTCTTGAGATAAGTCATGTTTGTAAATGAGAACTGGTTTTTAAACATTTTACCTGGAAAAAAAAGGTGAAAAATTTCCTTTTTATCTTTTTTTTTTTTTTTTCTTAACTTCTCTTCTGAAAACGAGCTTTGCAATTTTAAGACAATTCATCAAGGATAAATAATAGCAGGAATAGCCGCTCTCGGACTACATAGGGTGTGTAAATCACATACACAAGAATAGAAAATTTAGTAAGATTAAGTAATTAAAAGTAGAAATTTTAACTGGCTTTGACATTCTAACTATAAACCTGGAATTATTGGTTATAATTTCTGTAAACTGTCATGGCTGCATCCATTTAGCTAATTGTTAGTTTTATTCCTCAGATGTCGTGGTTAGATTTTCTTTTAGTCTGTGAAGTGGATGAATTATCAAGTAGAGGATAAATCAGGTTGGCATTTTCAAAAACGGAAAACTTTTAACAGGATTTCAATTTATTTTTCAAACAATTAAATATTTGTCTCCGTTCTTTCTCTTACATATGACTCTAAAATGTATTTTCTACGGTGTACAACACAAAACAGATGTTAGATCAACGCTGAATACAAGCTTAAACCTGTAACAAATAATAAAATTCAATGGTTAAGTGTTTAAGGTAAAAAATGAATTAGATCTGTTACAGGAATCAATAGTTTTTCTCTTTTTATTGGAGGGTTTTACCTTTTTAAACAGAGGTTTCAAAGGTAGAGTTTGACTACCAGATAACCTGGCAACAGTTCAGGGCTAATGGGATGTTTTTCCCTCAGCAGAAGCTACGCACAGTTCAAACACAGGAAAATGAGATTTTTAAATGTTACCATTCAGCTGCCACATTTAACAAGTGATGGAAGAAGGAATGAAAACCAGTGGTTAATATAGAAGATTAGTTACCTGCGTATAAAGAGGCTACTTTTCAACACTTGTTGGGAGATGCCTTCATTTCTGTCTTAGTTGTTTGTTTGTTTTTAAGCTGATTGACATCAATTTATTAGTACGTGTTGTCAAATGGAACATGCACAGACTACCATATTTAATCTATAGTATAGGATCAGATTGTTTTACCTTATTTTCTACTTGTATGGAGTGTTTCCACATGTGTTCCACAGTTGTTCTCCTTCTTCCAGATGTGTTTTAGCTGCCATCATTGTGGTGAACCTCCGTGGAGCCCTACGAAAGTTCACCGACGTTCCCTGCATGTGGCGTGTCAACCGCATCGATACCGCCATCTGGGTAGTAACCATGGCAACGTCAGCGCTGGTCAACACTGAACTCGGACTTCTTGTTGGGGTTTTTGTTTCAGCCCTCTGCGTCCTGGGCCGAACCCAGCAATCCCATGTAAAGGAGCTGGGCCGAGCTGCCAGCAGGGAGCATTATGAAGATATGTCGTCATACCGCGGCCTTCAAAAGCATCCCAGAGTGGCCGTTTTCAGATACGAGGCCCCGATCTATTACGCCAACCAGACCCTGTTCAAGAAATCCCTCTACAAGTGCGCGGGGCTCGACCCTGTGAAGGAGAAAGCACGGCGTATCAAGTTCAAGATGGGCAAACTGCAGGAGTCTGGAGAAGTATCCAAGACGAAGTCAGAAGAGACGGCTTGTAAAGAAGATGACGCTGAAGCTACTGTTACCTTGATGCATGAGAAGAAACCTTCCCAAAGATTGCGCAGCTTAGTGATTGACTGCAGCCCGGTCTTGTTCCTAGACACCGCTGGAGTGAACGCTCTGAAGGAGGTCCGAAAAGATTATGCAGAACTTGGGGTTGAAGTTCTCTTGGCCCAGTGTAATACCTCAGTACTAGACAGTCTGGAAAGAGGGGGTTACTACAGCAGCAAAAAAGGTGGGGATGTAGGAGAGAACAAAATGATGTTCTTTACCATTGCAGACGCCGTCCACTACATTCAAAGCCGCTCCGCTCCTAACGGAGATTATGACAACAGCTGCTAAAGTATCTATCCAGATATTTTTGTTTACACATGCATTAAACACCTCATAATACTCAAGGAAACTCCATGGTTGCAGATGTGCCTTGCTACACTGGATATCCATCAGCCCGGCTGTAAAGTCTTAATTTAGTGCACTTTCAGGATGTTTATATCCATCTTACAGAAATGTTGCTGAAACATGAAGCACTGATGGACCAGAGCAACACTTTATAGTAGAGATATTACTGTATTTCACTTAAAACACTCAAAATGTAACTTTTTAAGGCAGGATTTTTATAAAAATGTATTTAAAAAAACAACTCTGTTCTCAGTGGAGTCCTAAAAAACTTGTAATCTGTAACGGGAACTGTGCAGATTAGTTTAGTGTCTGTTATTTAAGTGGAAATGTAAAAGTGGGGGATAAAAAACAAACAGGAGTGAGACTATGCAGACCGATCAGTTCTTTTAATGTACCCAAAGATGCAGAGGAACGGCTGCCATCTATTCATTTCCACATGGCATAGCTGGTTGGTGTGCTTGCTGGTTTTTAACATTTGACCATTTGAATATAAATATCTGTTTTGAGCTAGAGTATGTAGAATCAGACCTAAATGTTACAGAACAAAGAAGAGAATAGAAAAACAAAATCCCAAGGAGGGTTTATTTGATTTGATTGACTGACCGTAGTGTTTTCCTGTTGAGATGCTGACAGTCAGGAGAGTGCAGAGTATCAGGGTAAATTTCCATTTGTAGCCCAGTTAGCCTGGACTTTAGCAAGTCTTAGTCCCCCATGGTTCTAATGAAAAAAGGTTTGTTGGGACCAGAATCCGTTTGGAAGCAAACGAAGACCTTATTATTTTAAGTTCAGTGCATGCACCAAGGTTCAGAAAAAGTTCGCACTTCTTCGAATGACCTGCCCTAATGGAGTAATTATTCACTCTCTTTAATACAACCAGCCAACCTGGTTGGTTACAAATGCAGGTACTGTACCTTAATATGTACAGTATGTTATTCTTGCTTTACATGGGTCAGATTATTACAATCCCAAATAGAAGGAATAATGGGACCCGGGTTTGAAAATCCAGTCATTTTCCTTAAAGTTTTCCTCATGTAATCATTTCAAAATGATTGCTCCTAAATGAACAGCATCGTCCTCCCAGCTGCACTAACAGATCTAAAATCCATCTGCTGTCTTTGATATTTACTTGATGTGAGGAAAAGGCCGGAGTCGGCCTTAAAAATGAATGTAAACAGAACCAAAACTGCAGTTTTCTTTAACTTGGCCAGTTCTTATGAAGCTATAAAGCAGTAAATGAATAGATAGCTTAACAAAGGAGTGGAATTTTACTAAGATGTCTTTTGCAGGCAAACACCCACTGAAGCGTCTTTTCATCCTGCAGTGCCTTAAGCTGTACCTCTACTTCCATGGATTTGCTGTAAATGTTTTGATGCCACACCTTTTGACATGCAAGTGCAATCATATATGTCACTTTTGCCCTTACTGATCTTTTAGTGAACACCTACAGCTCATGACTTACAATTATCTAGTTCAATCTTTTTTACAGTCTACGCTCTGATTTGGAACATTTTAGGCTTTTTCCCTGAAAGAAAGACAGTTGATTTTACTGCTTTACTTTGTTTATCCTCTGTCTGAGTTTGCTGAAGGTCATGACCTTATTGACTGTAGCCTCTGCCCCTTTTAACTGTGACTTTGTAGACCTCCAGTTGATAGCGGGTGCAAAGTTGAAGAAAACCATGTGCAGTAAATGCCACATGAAGCTTAGATCCCCACAGCCTCTTTCAGATCCTGCTGACTAATGGCGGCCAGATTCTGAGTTCTCCTACATAACAGGATGTATGAGCAGAGGGCGTGGGCATGAGGCACTGCTGCAGGGCAAACAACCAAGTTTTCTCACTAAAAACCAGCTCAGATGAGCAAACAACCATGCCAAAGATTTTTGTGAGCTTTGACTCAAATGGACTTGACATGTTAAAAAAATAGTGATAAAACCGATTTTAAGTCATGAAAATGAAGCTCTAGTTTATTTTCCTCACCTAAACTAAACAAGCGAGAGTGTTTGAGTTAAACTTGGATTGTCTCATTACATTCCCTAATAACTTTGTAGAGTATTTAGTTACAAAACTTTATTAAATATTGTAACCGTGTGCACAAGTGTCTTGTGACTTGGTCACCTGGTTAATGTGTATTTGTCACCGCAGATAGGCACTAGATAAGTTGATAAGTGTGTACTCAGATTACAATTAGTGGACTCATCTGTTCACCTTATCTGACTTTGATAAATCAGGGCAAACTGGAGCTCAGGAGTGAAATATGCGCTGGTGCAATTTCCACCCAAATTGCCTCTTTTGGAACTTGTGCGCAATGTAAACATTATGTTTTGTTTTTGTTGTAACCAAAAAATGTAACAATGCAAAAAAAAAAAAGAGCAGGTTTTAAGCCTGAAAGGCAAGTTTATTTCATGTACAAGACAATTCAAAGTGCTTTATGTAAAACATTAAAAGCATTACAGCGGGGTCCAGAGGAAGCATTAAAAGTACGTTAAAAGCAAACTTTAAGAAGAAATAAAGATAGAAGAAGCTGATAAAGGGCAAGAAATAGAAGTTCCAGTTTGGGGAATTAACAGTTGTTTTGATAAAAACAAGTAGAAAAGTTATAAAACTGCTGAGGTTCAGCAGACCTGCATTTTCTGGAAGTTTATTCCACATGTGAAGGCAAAAGAAAGAAGTTTTGTCATTTAATTTATTCCTCTTTATTAATCCCAGCTGGGAAATTTCTTTCTCTGCATTCAACCCATCCCAGTTGCTAGGAGCAGTGTGCTGCCAGATTCCAGCGCCCGTGGAGCAGTTAGGGGTTAAGGGCCTTGCTCAGGGGCCCACAGCGGTTTACCTTAGTTGCCATCTCAGGGAATTGAACCCACTTTCCCCAGACCCAAGCCCACCTTTGTAAGGACAAGGCTACCACTGCCCTTCATGCTGTATATTTATTTCTCACTGACTATTGTCAATTAAAAGCACAACATCACCATTTATAATGAAATCTTCCAGGTTCACTATCGCCTTGATTTTCAATGTTTCCTTGCTCCAACACACCTGACTCAACCTGCAGTATATATATGTCATAAATTAGAATTATATGTATTTAAAAAATATTTATATGCTCGTGATTTTATTTATTTACTTATTGATTATATATTCTGTGTATTTATGTAGTTGATCATATTCTTTTAATTTTCCCTCACTAGCCTGAAGTAAAATATTTGTTTTTCTGGTCTCAAGATAAGTGACTGCAAAGCTTTGGCACTTCTGAGTTCTGAGTCGGGAAAACGCTTCACAATTTAACAGCTTCAAAACCCAAATACAACCCTGAAGTGCAGATGTACATCAGCTAGCCAGCTGTGTGTGAAAACTCATGTTTTTGGACATGTCAGGACATGTATTTTCTTGTTTTGCCAAAGACTTTTGGGACCAGAGGTTATTGGGAAACTGCCGCAGCTCATCACAGAACAAGTAGCAGCAGAGTTAAATTTCATCTTTTGTTTTATTCAGGCTTCTCAAGTTGCCCTGCCTTTTACTCATGACTGTCCTTTTTCTGGCTTTTTAAATGAATTACTTATGTTCTAGTTTCTCTGTTGTGTATACACAGTAACGAGGATGTGTGGGTTTTTATTCAGAAAATTGTAAATGTCAAGGATTAAAGGAACTGTTATCTAAAATTTTGTATTTTTCTCGGTGCATATTGTCGAGTAACAATTGAGAAAATGTGGAGTAGAAAAAAAAAAGGATCGGTTACGAAGTCTTAACTTATTAACTGAAAATAAAGTGAGAAAGCAGTTAAACTAATGCTCTACTTACTACTTACTTTCAGTCTTTCTCAAGTTAGGCCTTATCAGTTTGCAATTACTTAACACAAGTGCTGAGCAAACAAGTGTTCATTCAATCCTGGCTCTGAATATTTAAATCACTGTTGGATAAAAAATGTCACAATACAAGAGAAATACTCAGAGCAGGCCATGCTTGACAACATCACTGTTAAATGCTTGCAAGAAGATAAAAAAACAAACAAACCTATATAGAAAAAATATTGGAACAGTGAACAGTGGAGGCAGATATTAGATATAAAATTAATAAGTTGTAAACAAACATGAGGATTTGCCAGACGGATTATTATAAAGCATGAAGAAAATAAAATCAGGAGAACATGAAATATATTACATATAACAGAATAATTAAAAATGGCTCAGCAAGTAATTCTGATAATTTTGCAGATTGACGTCAGAAAATGAACGATCTGAATGGGGTGGTTGGCCGGTTCAATCATCTTTGTTAATGTAGGATAGAAACTAGCAGAGCAAATAGATAACCCACAACCCAGAGAGAGGGAGTACTGGGAAATATGGGGACAGAAATCCTTGTTCAATGTTCCTAAGAGCTCTAGATAAAAAGGAAAGTAAAGAACTTAAAAAAAAAAGCTTTTGATACAATAGATCATGACATATAAAAGAAAAATGGAACAATATTGTAGAGGGGTTGCTTTAAATTGTCTAAGAAGTTATATTAAAATCAGGCAACAGCTTGTGCAGCTAGGATAGGTGTCTTCATGTCAAGCAACGTAAACATTACCCATGGAGTCCTGCAGGGGTCAGTGTTGGACCCCAAATTGTTCATCCTCTATATAAATGACATCTATAATGTAATAAATATATTTTGAAATTGGTTGTTTTTGTAGAAGTTACTACTATTCTCTATGCAGGTGAGAATTTGCAGCAGAAGCGATGTTAAAATTCTGAACTGCAATGCAGTGTACTGTACTGTACATTTTCTGTACTGTTCACCTCTATTGCCATATTTCATTTATTGTATTGAGGTGTGGGGTAACACTTATGAAAGCACCCTACAGCCTTATGCACATTACAATAGTGAGCAAAAAGAATAGTACATATACTGAGATCACACTAACAAACTTTCTTCAGTCAAAGGCGTCAAAATTTGCGAATTTGGTGAAATATAACACATTGCAAATAGTTTACAAAGAAATAACTACTACCTGATAACGTACCAAAACTGTTCCTAGAGAGAGAAGGGGAAATGAGTCAAGAGGAAAAAACTAAAACAACTTTGTGTGTGCATTTCTGTCTGTGGGGGGACTCCATGGAAGGGATTAGATGAAAATATCAGGCTGAGTACAAATGTCACACAATGTAGGAAGAATTGTAAGAATTCTAAATGATATTTTTGCTAAATGTATTGACTGGAGGAATATGAACATCGTGTTGTCTGGTTGGTTGAATGATTCTTTATGTATATATTTGTTGTTGTTTCTGACTCAGTGTGAACAGTGTTAAATATAAAGAGGTGCAAACGATGTAAACTAGAGCAACAAGGGGTAGGACTTCAAATGCTTTTGCTTCCTCCTACTCCTGTTTGGACACTTTAGTGTAAATTAAATTTGTATCTATTTATTCATTTTAGTATATTTGTTTACTGTTGCATTAGTAGACTTTTTTATTGGCAATATTTTTTGTGATTTTAAAATGTAGCTTTTGTTCAAAATAAAATTTAATTTAATTAATTTCAATTCTATAAATGAGGTTGCATCACTTCTCGATGTACCTTTTTTCTCACCTATGTCAGCACATTATTCAAAAGGCCTTTAATTATGAATAATTCTGGACAGTTTATATTCAAACTGTACAATCTAAACATGCCTCGACAGGTACGAGTATTTAAAATAAAATAGTTTTACATAAAGATTCAAAATATTATTTCAATAGAGAATAAGTAGGCTTTGCTTTACTGATATTTTTAATAGAAAAACTGACATATACATATTATACATGTACATATTTTAGTTAAGCATCTGTGAAGCCAAAAGAAATTTGTATCCCTTCAATAAAAGCAGTAAACTAATAGGCTTAATTAAAAATGGATTGTATCCTGTGTAAACCTTTGTCTCTCATTAAAACTTCTAAGGGATGGCAAAAAGGAGACAGAAATCAATGCAAGTTTGAAGGTAAATGAGTATCCATGGAGGTCCAGTCCATCGCTGAATCTGATGTCTGACACTCTAAACAAGACTAAATACTGCTTAACGGAAGTTACCCTCTAATGTCAATGCCTGGCCAGATTTAAAGCAGTGTCACACCAGCATTGAACCCAGTTGTAAATAAGGAGCCAAACTGTTTGATTAACAATAAATACCTGATTAATTAGATTAATTTTAGCTTTTGTTAAATAGATGTGACATAATGATTCAAAATGTCTTTTTAAAAAAATATATTAAAGAAAAGTCACTTAAATTCTGCTATTTCTGTTTACATCACGCAGAAGTGATGTCAGCTGGGTCCTTCCTGAAAGGTGCTGAACAATCCAACATAATTGTTCTGAGCAGGTCTGGTGCTGACACCATCTGTTCTGGGTCAGTTACTCCAGTTGCTTCTTCACCTGACTGCAGGAGACAGACAGGCTAGAAGTGGAGGCAGAGGAGGTCTCAGTAGGTTTTGAACCTATTAATGAACGTGCTCAGCTCATTAGCTCTGTCCAGCCCTCGATTGGTCTGATGCTCCAGGCCCTGAAGGCTTTGCTTTTTGTCACTAGCATGTGATACAACAGTCATGGTAGTGGACTCATAGCACCCTCCCAGAGTATCTCCAGCATCATTTGACCTGGTTTTAGTCTGTTTGATGATGGGTCTGTAGGTGGAGGTGAAGAAAACAGTCTGATCTTCCTAAAGCAGTGAACCTCAATCCTGGTCCTCAAGGCCCACGACCCTGCAGGTATTACATATTTTCCCTGATGCAAATTCAATGTAATTTTTGCAATTACTGCAGTTTTCATAATTTCGTTGCACTTGTTGCAGTGACACTAAATTTTTACTGTATTCTTATTCTGATTCAAATGAAATCTTTGACAAGCTTTGCACGAGTCTGTTATTGAGCCATTAATTTGAGTCAGGTGAGCTGAAGCAGGAAAACATCAAAAGATTATAGGACAGTGTGCCTTGAGGACCTGAGTTGGGGATCCCTGTCCTAAAGGAAATGAGGCAAAGGAGCTGTATGCATTTCTTACATTTACATAATATAAAACCTAACATCTTATTTTCTCTGGAATGAGCTGCGATCATAATAACGATGTGACAAAAAAAAGAAAAAAGAATTAAATTAACACTTTTACTTTGTTCTCCTGATGTGTGTTTGATAAATGTTTTCAAGTATTTTAAATATACCTTTTTATCCTGTTTATCGTTAATTATCTCTGTTATCTGATTCAGATAACATTGACTCCCACAAGGCAAAAGAAAATGCAAAGTATTGAGCATTTCAAGGAGAATGAGGATTCCCAGATGCCTAGCCGATGCTTTTGTCAATAATGAGACTGAGCCTTTGTAGGCCTGTGGAGGAGATAAGACTAAAGATTTTTGTTGTTTTTTTAAATGGCTTGCTTCTGTCCCTCCTTTATATTCGCCTCAGGACTCAACTTCATCTCTTACTGTGAACTTTTAAAACTTTTCCCAACATTCTGATTTATCTTTTTTTTTTTTTTTGAGTGGAGGAGTGGGGTTGGGGTGGCAGGCAGACAATATATAGAAGAATAATGCAAGCTCCTCCTTGTGTTTGTGTTTGTTTTGACTCATTTGTGCAAAATGCATATATATATATATATATATATATATATATACAGGCTTAATAAACAGGGATGTAAATCTCTGCAACTTTAAAATCAGCACTGCTAAGTCATGTATTCATGAAGAACTCTGTAGCTGTCACAGGTAGCCTACTTATTGCAGAACTACAGTGTGAACATAACACTGGTGATAATGACAAAAGGATTTAAAAATAATTTGACAGGTACACGCCAACGTAAAGTCTGAATGAAGTCAATAATAACTGTTTTACTTTGGGGAAGTGCTCTAAATTGTCTTAGAGTACATATCTCAGATAACATATTAACATTAATAAAACCTATAAAGAATACTGGATTTATTTTGAGCTGTAATACATCTCAGTAATGTCTACAATAACAAGTAGCTTTTGCTTGTTTACCTGTGAGCGTTCATTCAACAGACATGAAGTTCTCTGCACAACACTGCAGTGGGAGAACAAGTCCAGCTGCTCCTTGCAGGAGAATAGTGTTGAAATCTTCACCACCCTGGGTGTGTTTAAAACAAACACAGACTTTTCAGTTGGTTGACACAACATATTTTCCAACATGTGCTCTCTGTCCAATTGAGCTATTATTTGAGTCAGATGTGTTGAAGCAAAGAAACATCAAAAGTCTGCAGGACAGTCGGCCTTGAGGACCAGAGTTGGAGATCCTGCTTTAACAGATACACCACCACACAATCTAGACATCTTTCAGAAATTCTGCAATGTACATGTATTTAATGAACAACATCAGTTAACATGAGCAAGAAGAGTGACTAAATAATTATTTTAGCTTTTCGTCTTTGCACATTACAGCATCAGTTTGTAGGTCAATGATCAAAAAAAAAAAAAAAATCACGTAACATAACATAAAGCAATGACTTTCATTTACCACCAGAGGGCAGTAAAGACCAGGCAATTGAGGAGAACAGGTTGTGCAGATAGATAGATAGATAGATAGATAGATAGATAGATAGATAGATAGATAGATAGATAGATAGATAGATAGATAG
>JBAMHW010000007.1:8461024-8474914 GCA_037177495.1 Rhadinocentrus ornatus | reverse complement strand
AGATAGATAGATAGATAGATAGATAGATAGATAGATAGATAGATAGATAGATAGATAGATAGATAGATAGATATGAGAAACTCAGACAACAAAGGGCAGCAACAAACAACAGATTTTGTTTGATTAAAAATTTAAGTGAAAAAAAGGTCAATCAAGACTCTTGGGGAATAAAAAATGAAATAATCTGCATCATTCAGAAAAATCTGCCTGCACCGCATTTATGTGCTTGTACCTTGAAAGCTTCAATGACAAAGGAAAAAAAAAGCTAAACTGAGGAGTGAACAAACCAGATGTTAGTCGAAAGGACAACTCTTTCACGGCTAAATGTGTCTCACAAATTATGTTTACTGTGTAGTGGCACCTGTCTCGACTGATAGACTTTGGAAACTCTCAAACCAGTTGAAGGAAATAGATTTGCTCTCCATCTCTCCTTCAGTCCAAATATGTCTTTTATCGTCACAAATTCTCAAACCCACAATCCTTTCGCAATGTGGAAAAATGACTCCCTGTAAACAGAGTAGCTGGTTTCTGACGGCGGAGGACTTTTTTTCGCATTAGCTCCCAACTCCAGCTTTACAAGGATAACAATAAAATCTTTTTTACAGCTTTGAAAATCTGCTTCAATGTGTATTTTTTACCAAAAAAACCCAAAACTTGCATAAATCTGAAACACAAATCTGGGCAACTTTAGGTCAGCAGTAGAGTCAGTAAAGTAAATATTTCCTATTTTCTCTGTGGGGAAAAAAAAAGCTGCTTCATCCCATTAATATCTTCAGACTGCTTCCATTTCTTTGCTTTTTCATATGGCGATAAGGATGGAGGCTTATAGATAAGCACTTGTCTTCAGGTGAAGTACTGTTTTAAGTAGTCAAATTCCCAATGTTCTGTGAAGGGAGATTTCTCTCTTTCACTGAGGCTTAACAGGAGAGGCCGGCAGGCATTTTACGTTCACTGTCAAAAACATTTTTATTGCCACGTTCTCGCAGGACCTTGACTTTCGTTTTCCCTCAGATCTTATTTTTCCAGATGCTGCTGACAGATCTGCAAACCTATCTCACTGAAAAAGCTTTCTTCAGTGAAAAAACAAACAAAAAAAACATTAATAAAACAAATAGCAGGTTAAAGTTAAAGCTAAAAACCTTTTTTTTTTTTTTTACTTAAAAATACTCAATTGCTGGGTGATTAAAATAAAAAGAGCTGTGCCACATAATGGTTGCATGCAAAGAAGGAAAAGAGTCTGGCTTGTCCTGCGTTGAGTGCCAGATGTGTTGGTTTGGTCTCACTGCATTAGCACAATTTGGCAGGGGACAGGGCAAGGAAAACTGTCAATCATCAAAGTCCACACTGAGATGCCTTTAAGAACACAAGCTTGGCTGATATCCTGCCTAAAATGGTTTCAAACTGCGTTTGTTTTAATTTAATTATAGTCATTTTTCGGCCCGAGCACCAAAGGTGGTGCATGGGCCGATTGTAATTGCTCTGTTTTTTCCTCATTCCTCTTCTTCTCATTCTTCTCAAAAATAAATCGTTTTTTAGGGGGAACATGCTCGAAAACTCACTTAAAGTTATCAGAAACTTTCTCAAAGGAGTTGGCGTTCAGTGATAGCGCTTCATCAAGTTTTGATGTTTCACCATAAAGAACGAAATCAATTATTTCTGACAAACAGCACCAAATCTGCACCAAACTGAACATGTTTCACTTTAGTTCCATGCCAACCACATCTACATGTCCTAATGTTCTCATCTGGACATTATTGCCCAATGATGCACGGCAAGACCGATGTATCCCTGCTTCAACACACCTGACTCAAATTAAATAGTCATTGTGCAGAACTTGATTGGCTGTTAGATCCATTTGATTTGATGCAGGTGTGTTGAAGCAGGAATACATGGAAAACCTGCTGGATTGCAGCCCTTGTAGGACCGAATTGAGTAACCCTGGCTTAGACTGACACGGATGAAATTCAGCATAATAATATAACATGCCAGGACATACAAAAAAGTGTCTTCGTGTCCAGATGTTATCAACGCCAAAGCCCCGCCCCCTGGGAACAGGAAGTCCTATCCTTTTTAACCTTTAATACCTGAAAAACCAATTCATACCTATTATTATCATCCTTCATGAACTCATGGTTGAAAATATGACTTTCTGCAGCAGCATCATTAAAATGGCTTACAGGGATGTTTAAATCATTCGCCATGAAACAGGAAGTGGCTCTGACTCTGCCGTCAGTTGATCAATGGAGGTGATATTTTTCTGTTCTCATAAGAGTTCCCACCTGAACATGTTTTTACATGAAAAATGACTATAGCGCCACCTAGTGGTCACATGGAATTTCCCTCTTGATTAAATCATGATCCCGTTTGTTCAAATTTAACACGATTTGTTTTAAACAAGGTCATGAATGCTTCAGATGTCATCACTGGTCAGACTGAGGTGCCAGTTGATTCTCTAAGGAGGAAAATCACCTCTTAATGCAGAAAACCTCTTGAAGAATGAGCAAACAGCTGCGGGCAAGAGGAGGCTTCTAGGGGAGGGAAGATGCCGCCTGATGGGGCGGTGTAATAGGCCGGAGCAGCGCCAGAGTTGCGAGGGGCTTCATCGCTGCTTGCAGCTTTAATTTATCTTGTATTTTTAAAACTACACTTCAACCTAATGTACTTAAAATATGCACTCTTGACCTTAAAATAATTCATTATATAAAATATGTTTATAATTGCCTTGTTGAATGCTTATAGCCTTGATGGAATTTCTTATATAAACATTATTTTTCTGTGTTGCAAATGTAAGAAATCTCGCCACTGCATTATATCACCATCCCAGCAGAATGGACTTAAACCAATATTGACCAAAGGCTTCCTTTTAAAAGGATATACCCTATATGAGTCCAAAAGGATACTCTATACGATAAATACTCAAGAAACCATGATGATATGATAATTTATTACATTTTTATATATATTTTTAAAAAAAGACATATCATTTCGATGCTTCGAAGAGACTTCTATTTTGACCCAGAAATTATGATGAAGCCACTTTCTGCCAAACTTTCGATCATTAAAATAACAGTAATGTCTAGTGATGGAGAAAGAAACGCTTTCTAAACCACTGAATCAATATGAAGCAATTGTCTTGAAAAGATTCAGGGTAACAAAATGTTTGACACAATAAAATATAATGATATCTGCTGGCCAACTTACAGCATAGAATCTTCCATGAAGATCTTATTTAAACTTCATCAAACAGTAGGGCACTGTTACGTATGACAAAAAAGGTTTAAAGTGTATCTTAAAATCTGAGTGTTTTTCCGTTCAAAAACTTTAATATACTTGTGTTATAGTCTGATTGTGCCAGCATATAATAATGTTGTTGGGTCTTCTCCTCTGGAGAGGTAGGGCCCATCCAAATAAAGATGAACCTCCAATGTTGCTTCAGCCGTTGCATTTTGACCTCTTTGAGTTTCACCTGCAGGAATTCAATGCAGGAGGTGGTGAAACTCACTGTATGCATTTTGTCTTAAAGAATTTTTTTATTTTACTAATGCAACTCAGACGTACAAAGACACCCTAAGAACATTGTTACTGATGAAGGACCAACAGGTCCAGTGCAGGAATGTCTCATCTTTATTGGTGATAAAAGGCTAACAAATCCTTTCAGGGACTGGCAGCCGTGGGTGGATCGAGACTGCCTGTTTAAATTTCCTGAACAGGCCGACATAATACTGATGTCCAAGTCCATCAAACAACCACTGCACGCACAGCCTTGTACAAGGGAGTTGACCAACCCTTGAAAAGATTACTTTTTAATGCCTCGTCCAAGCAAACTTCTTAGTGCACCCCCATCTCAAGGAAGTTAAGTGCTTCTCAGTTGAAGTTGGATCCAGGAAAGCTTTTAGTTATTTAGGAATTGAGAGAAAGAAATAAAGGAAGACCACCTGCATCAGCACAAATAAGGTAACGTTTGCTCCTAACTCACAACACTTAGTTTTAACATTGTAGACAGGGACAGCTTTAGTAAGCACACCTAACAAACAATAAGCTATATTTAAGCCAAAGTATTTTTTTGTGTTTTTATTTAAACTAAACTGACATGTTACCAATCAAATTTAAAAACTTTGTTATTAAATCCCTACACCTTATGTGTGCAAGTTATATATTGTAATGCCGCAACTAATAACATTTATGTTTGTATATTAAACAAATACAGATTCTCAACACATTTCTTATTATTCTAAGCCTCTTCCATGGGTAACGTTAGATAGTGTGACCAGGAAAATTTAGAATTTGTTGAAATATGTATAAAAAAATCTTTAATCTTGTAGCAATTAAAGAGAGCCACATTCTACACCTGCTTACCAGCAACACCTCTGTGGCAGGAGAGCAGCAGTACCCCAGACAGTACTGTGTCTAATTCTTTTAAATGATTACTATTTTATAACCATTGTGTTCACATTTTTTTCCTTTTTATCTTTTCTTCTACAATGTTTTGATCGACGGAAATTTCTTTCTGCAGTGCATCCCTGGTTTACTGTTTTTTAATGATAATCGTCATCTTCTTCTTCTTCTTGTTAAATTAAACAAAAAATTTTTGAAAATTATAATGTAAAAATTTAGTGACATAAAAAGTAACTTTTATATTTGTATAGTAATTTTTGTCTATTTATACAAATATTAATATTTACTTAAAGGATGTATTCTTTCAACTTTAAAACAATTTTCCAAATTAAATTTCTAATTTATTTATTTTTAATTTGTTATGATGTTTATAGTACAAACACCAATGGATGGAAACTGCCTAAGGTTACTGTGAGAGTACCTTAATGTTATTTAAGGTACCACCTTAAATAGTGTTGTGTAAAGAATGTGCTTACTTGGTAAGCGGTAGGTGCTTAGGGTAGCCATTTTGTTACTGACATGTAAGTAGTGTTGGGAGTAACGCGTTACAAAGTAACAAAGTAACAAAGTTACAAAGTAACAAAGTTACAAAGTTACAAAGTTACAAAGTTACAAAGTAACGCGTTACAGTAACGATATAACTTTTTGGGGTAACGAAGTAAAGTAGAATACTTCAAATATTGGTAACGAAATTACTTGACTGGACTACAGTAACGCGTTTTTCTGCGTTACTCGAGCCGTGTTTGCCTATGTGTAAAGTTCTAATCTGTTGTAAGTGGTGCGCGCATGCTGCTGCCTGTGTGTGTCCTTGCCTGGGCACGTTGCCATAGAGATCGCTTTTCGTGACGTAGCTGATTGTGCGGCAACTAAGGAAAAAGAAAAATGCTGCTGTAGTCGGAGATACGGGCTTTTGGTCAGGGGCGACATTCACATTATTTCAGTTCAGTCCAGTTTCAGTCCAAACCTGTGATGAAAGATCCTGCTCGCCGGTCAGTGGAAGGAGTCCTTCAGCAGCTGACCCTCCTAAACCAGCTAAGCTTTCCTGGAGCGCAGCAGCCGGTAACAGACAGAAATTATCAAGCTAGTTGCAGGATCATTGTAGGAGACGTGCTCCCCCTGTCCATTGTTGAATCGCCCAGGTTTAGAAAAATACTAGATAAAATGATAAAAGGGCCTTTTGTCTGTGTGGGAAACCAGGTTGATATCGCAGGGTGCATGTGAGATTAGTTTTAGTTGGATTGATTTCAGTTATGTTTAGTTGGTGAAAGTTAATTGTTAAGTTACATTATCTGTCTTTGCAATTTTCTGTATATAGCATATAGATAGATCTGTATATAGACCTCTGACTAAGAACATCTTTTGCCAGTCTCATCACACAACCTTCACAAGCACCTTTTGTAAAAACACAAAATGGCCTCAATTTCTGCAGTTATTCACAATAACTAAAGCCAATCTTTCACCACTTAAATGGACAAATCAAGAATTGTGTATTCTGTGTAATATTAATTCTGAGCCATGACTGGACTTGGCCAAAGTGGCCTACAGGGAGCTGGAAGGGACACACTGTTGTGCCAAGCAGATGGCGTGGAGGAGGGAGGGGGTTATTAACACACACTGAGAATCTCATACTCTAATGTACAAGTATACACACACACACACACACATAAGCTCTCACATGCATGATGACCCCTCTGAGTTCTCTTCCACGACACCAAACACTTTATCATCCACTGAATACAAATTACAGGATCAGTGGATCAGCTGGGGATCACAAACACAAATGCTATCAGTTGACTTTCAGGCACTTTGAGCTTATATCTGCTAAGTAATAATGGTCAGATGGATGCTGCACGTTGTACTGGCCTTCTGATGATGCCTGTGGGATGCCTTGGAGAGGCAGTAAGGATCTGCCACACAAGAGAGATCTGCCACATGTGTTAGTTCATTAGAATCACACTCATCACTCTGTGGTATCTATGAAGATGGATTTTAATTTGCTTCTCATTCCAAATTTAAACAGCTTTCTTGCTAATCCTCCAAAAAAAAGCAGGTCCTTTAGAATTTATTTTTATTTTTTTAATGGAATGAAGTTTCCCCATTGTTTTCAATGCAGATAAACAATGAAGTCCTCCAGACACCTAAATGGCCCATTTATGCTCCCTTACATACGTAAATAGCAACATTTCAAACAAATGTGTCGCCATTCTCATACTTCCATGTGTCTTTTGCATTGTCATGGTTGTCATTTTCTCCACTAGCGGGCAGTGCTAAGTTCAGAGTTCACTCCCGCGAGCCGACATTAGTTTCAGACACCGGTTAGCAGCGGTAATGTGTCACCCAAAAGTGTTTTCCAACCTCCCAACACGCCCTAAACCCTCACATATAGTCTTTCTTCAAAAGCTCACACAATTTCTAAAGCTGTTGTACTCGTCTTCATTCTTTTTTAGCTGTTTGTCTTTCACGATCCTCTTCTTCATCGGTTTGTTTCTTTCGCTGGTCACATGTCAGCTGTTGTGCTCAGCACTGCCCTCACGATTTCCGATGGTATTGCTCCGTCTTCTGCGTCAAGCAACGGATGGTAGCTAAGCTCCGTGAAAACAGGCCAAAATCTGCGCGTAAATGATGCAGGAGACAGCCGAAACTGTCCGTCTGTCTGTGCATCAGTCTTCTTCGCTGAGCATGAACGGGCCTTAACAGTGCATATGCAGGAAAAAAGTCTTTATTATTTTACACGTACTTTAAAGAAGCCCATACTTCAGATGTTCCACATATTTCTGTTTCTGGTCCCAAGCTTAATGAGACACAGTTTCTCACAGACTGGTTAATGTTTGCCCATCTTCACCTGAGAGACTCTTCCTCTCTCTAATGCTCCTTTTATACCCAGTCATGTTTTTGGCCTATTGCCAGTTAACCTAAATATTTGTCGAATAATTACGATTCATGCCAGTTTTCAGCCTTTTTTTGCCCCGTGTTTTTTGAAAAAATGTTTTTACCATCACATTTAAAATTAGGTATCTCAGGATTTTGGGAATTGGGGTTTGTAGCAGTTGATAATGTAATAATGAACAAATATAATGCAATAATTTAGGCCATTTTAAGTGTAATAAAGCCATTAATGTAATTACTTGCCAGTAACGCAATAAGTATTTACATTATTTACTGGTTATTACGTTACCAGCCTAGCATTACTTAAAAATGATCCTTAGAAAATATAAGAACTACACTATAGCTGCTAAATGATATAATAGAACTACATTTCTTAGAAATTAAAGATTTTTTGCAATTTTCTTTACAGTTTGCTCATTGATACTCATTCAGCACAGATTGAAAGTGTTTCTGCAGACCTGCAGCGAATGCTCTGTTTCTTTTCACCCAGTACACTGCAGACTTCAGACACAACACGGACAGCTGCGTTCTGCAGAAGTTTTCAGATAACTGATCACTGGGACACCGGTCGGCTGTCCAGGGAACGAATATTAAGAGAGTGGCCTCTGAGTACCTGAGTATTAACCTAAACAATAAACTGGACTGGACTCACTGTGCAGGGAGGGTCAGATAAGGCTCTATCTTCTGTGGAGAATGCGGTCTTTTGGAGTGAAGAGGGCACTACTGAACACCTTCTGACAGAGGGAGAAGAAGAAGCTGGACAGTCATTAGGAAGTCCAGCTCTGTCCTGGGCTGTTCTCTGGACTTAGTGCAGGAGGTAGATGATAAGAGGGTCCTGGTAAAACGGACATCCATGCTGAAGCATGAGTCCCATCCCCTGCACGACGCCCTGTCTATTTGGAAAGCAGCTTCAGTGACAAACTGATCCATCCTCGCTGTGTGAAGGAAAGATACCGCAGGTCATTCCTCCCTGCAGCTGTCAGACTTTATGTACATATTTATATACTGTACATACTCACTCTGTCTGACCACTGGACATATTAGTACTTAATATGTGTGTGTGTCATCTTTTTAATATCACCTGCATGCTTCTGCTTACTGCACCTGTACTGTTGCAACAAAGCAACCGCACTGAGGCACTAATAAAGGTTTTTTATTCTATTATTATTCTATTATTTTAGCAGTATCAACAACATAAAACAAACACTAAATTGCAGGTGATGCTAAATGATGTGTTTCCTTTTGACCTCTATCTTTCTTTAAAATTATTGAGAAATCTACCCAATCCCAGGATAAATATTCTCTTGCAGCAGTGTAAAAAAAGCCATTTGTTCATTTATTACGATTGACTGTATAACCTGCAGATTCAGTGCAGAATTTTAATAAGGGATCAGAATTTGCAAGTAATTAGCTTATCTTTCATAAGAATCTATTAAAGACGCACTACAGAACCTTTGCAGATTTTCCCCCATCAGCGGTTAATTTGGCATCCATCTTGCATCCTACCTAGTTTTGCCACCCACAGTCTCATCTTGACTCTTGTCTTATTTTGTCTTCTGTCTCTTTGTCTCTTTTTCCTTTCCTCCTCTGATAATTTTGTCTTGCATTTCTTTGCTGAATCAGCCATGGTGTGCATTCAAAACAGCAGGTGTGTGAAACAAAACTGAGCTGCAACATCAAATAGCTTTGATGAGTGAACTTAAAAAAGTAAGGCAATTAGCCACAAAGCTTTTTTGACTTAACTGAACTAGGTTTTTTGTTAAACTTTAATTTACCCATTTAATTTCGATTCAAAGTTAGTAGATTAAGGTATACTCATGTCTTTGAGAAGAAACAACTCAAGTTCAAAATACCCCCCTAGAAGTCTGTCTTTAGGAATTCAAATATCCCTTAAAAATCATGCTATTTTTTAAAAAATGATTTTGTTTCCATTCAATATTTTACATACTGGAGTTACAAGAATATCCAAGAAATGTCCATAACCATAACCAATACACATTAATAGGCACACAGACACTGAAATATACACAACTGTATCATTTGGTACCAGCTAATAACATGTATTCATAGTATTTTCATGGTGAGATGACACTATTCGTATAACTTGAATAACCCTTTTACCATACACAGTGCCCTTAGTTGCATTTATAGGGGCAGAAATGATTATATAAAGTTGTCTCAATTTTGTCGTCTAACATTTTGAATCAGCTTTAATATTTGCTCACCAAACTTATAAAGAATTGTTTAAAAATAACAAATTCATAGCTTGGGTTTTTACACTGTAGAAAAGTACATAAAAATGTCACTGTGCCATCAAACGAGTTAGGACAGCTGAGTTTTAAGGTTTGAAAGTCACATAGTGTGCCTTTAAAGTAGAGCAACACTATAATGAAGCAAGAAGTGGAAGATGTATGGTAAAAATAAATATAAATTAAAAGTAACTGAAGTAATAGCTGGAAAAGTGCAGGATTTTGTTTTTTTGATTCCTCCCATGAAAACGTTCATCACCATCTCTTCTGCCACAGGCCTTCGAAGACTTCAAGAACAAACACTTACCAAAACATTCCACTGGTCTTAACTCCTTATAACATAGTGCAAACATAGCTTGGACTAAATTAAAAGACAACAACCAAGAAGGTCTACATAATATACTGGGCTTTTTGAAGCTGGAAACTATAGCTTCAACAAGCTTTGAATGTAAACCCCAGCCCACACAAAGGTGGCAGCTATGAAAGATGTGATTTATGCCATACCATATCACCACAGTGCAATGTTATCTACAGTGCCTCCATAAGCACAAAAGGTCACGTAAAAAATTCAATGGTTCATGATGAAATAATCAAACTGAGCACATTGATACTGACTGGACATCCTCTTCATTAGTCAAGTAGTTTCTTTTTCTTAAACTTAACAGAACTCACTACATGAAAAATATTGCACCTTTTAATGAATGAAAGTTATTTTCATAAATGACGTAAAAGGAATGAGACAGCGTGAAAGGCCCTCTATATCTTCGAGAGAAGCTTAGTGAAATTAGCCATCTCTTCCAGTGCAGCTTTTCTCTTCAACTTTTCACCAAGTTTTCTACTTCAGCTTGGCAAGAACATCACGTCTAACCTTTTTTCTTTTTTATTCAATATGGAAAAACATGACTTATAACGAGAGTGGCACATTCTGTTAAAAGCCGCTTAAGCCTGTCTATTATTGGGCAGATTGTTACTTAACTTTTTAAAGCCTGAACCAAGAAATAATTCCACTTTATTTTATTCTGAAGCCTTTACTGGGCCCCGTTTATTACTGTGTAATATTTCAAAATTATTGTAGTGCAAAAGGTATTCACCAGGGGACAGAAGACAAGTATCTGATTGTTTACAACATGTTTGAGCAAAGTTTTTATAATTGAGTGATGCATAAGAACTCAAACACTGGGTAACAAATATGATTCACACAACCTTAAAGGGTGAAGGAAGGCTCCCTTTAAGGTCATATATATATTTATATATATATATATACAATCTGAGAAGTTGATTCTGCAAGAGAAATAAACAAAACGGTCAAACCTTCCATCAGCAGAAGATTTATGTTCTGACCCAATAGCGCCATTTCATTTACCTACCAAGTTAAAATGCTTCTTTTCATTTAGAGTATGAAAAAAGTCATTTATCAGATGGAAATGGAGCAACAACTACCCCCAATGGAGCTTTAAATTATATGAAATGTTCATCAATCAAACCTCCAATGTAGTCTATAAGATTTAGAGACCACGCTGTCTACAGAGATGAACAACACAAGTACTAGTTAGTCCAAAGCCACTCAAACAAATTACCTTGCAAACATGCTGAGATCACACCACACTTCACCATAAAGGTTCAGACACAGTCAAGCAGATTTCTCCACAGTTAGGGAGGTAGAAATGTCTTCACTTCTCAATGTGGATGACAAGGTAGTTAAATGTCGAGATAAAAACAATGACAGCTGTGCTCTGCTATTTCCTGGTACGTCAACAAGAATCCATTTACCAAGACACCCGGTGGGTTCTCCCATTATTCCCCTGTCAGGATAGCTGCTGGAACTCCCCATTTCCCCTCTGCTGGGAGGGGAAATCACGCTCACATAAAGGTCCTTGATGGAAGTAGATTATAGACTAAAACGTGAGTGTATGCAACATTGTTTTAGTTAGAAACACACTGTGAGGCTTCTGTCAAATCTGCAAATACAAGTGAGCTAATTTTCTGGTCATGGAACCAGACAACAAGAAAAGGAATCTACTGAGTAGCTAAAAACAAGGTGAAAAACAGAAATGCATCACAATGTAACTCTAAAACATACAGGATTATATAATGTTGATTTGCATTTATTCTATATATCTTTAATCTAACTTAATAAGCTTTTACAAATGAAAAAAAAATAAAAAAAATAAATAAATAAGAGTTAAGTGTTATTTTCCATAGGGTATGAATTAGATTATGGCTTTTGGGAGATTTGCTCTCATGCTGTAATCAGACTGTTTGAACTGCAGATGTGCATAAAGTGTGTCTGTTCAATACTCCTCTCTTTTCCTATGCGGCACACAGATCCCACACATACTTATAATGCTGAGAGGATTCAGGTGATGATTATTTACTTGACCCCGCTTTTTACCTAGTGGCAGCAGGAATAGGATTCAGCCCTCCCCAGCAACCCAGATCTGCATTAAGTGGGTATAGAGACCATTTAGATTAGTTACCTGACAAGACAAAAACTTGTCATGTTGCTGTAAATGTAGCAAAAGCTCCCCAGAAAGTTCAATATCCAAAATCCAAACTCTCTCACCAAGACACATTTTTTTTATTTTTTCTGGCTGTGTCCCCATGCAGCAAGTAAAGTAAAATGGAATTGAACCACCTCTGTGTGGGCAAACCAACTGGTACACGAGAGTATTTCTATGCACAGTTCCATTTGTAGGTGCGGTGCTGATGCTTTCATTAGTTGTGTGGTTAGTTATAGCGATTTACTTTAAGGTCTCTCAATGTGGTTTTTTCTGCTCCTCATTTTCTTCTTGAAGACCAATCAATGCCAGAAGGCAACTATGTTCAGCCATTAAAGTAAATATTTTAGAGATTTCTGAGTAATTGTAGCTGCAGTTGGTTAATGTTGCGTATTTTCTTTGACCAATCAATTCTGCGACAGGGTGGGATGTATAATAATGAACATCACCAGAAAGGCCAGAGGACAAAGGAATCCTGGCTGTCACTGTTGTTTCAACATTTCAATAAGCACTTGAGAGCAGCACTCAGAGGGCATGGTCTTTTTTCACACATTAGCTCAACTACATCATATTATGCACCTTTAAAAGAAAATTAATGATCTATTTCTATAAAGTCTGGTCTTGTTTGGCTAACATCATCCACCGTGATCTACAAAGGCCGACATGAGCATATGCAGTGGACTGAGAAATGATGCGTACAGTTACTGTTTGCTCCACTCAGCTATATGCATGACACAGTTTTACTTTATTCATGACATTTGTACTGTCCATCCATCCATTTTCTGCCGCTTATCTGGAGTCGGGTTGCGGGGGCAGCTGCCTAAGCAGGGAAACCCAGAATTCCCTCTCCCCGGCCACATTCACCAGCTCATCCGGAGGTATCCCGAGGCGAACCCAGGCCAGCCAAGAGACCAGTCATCACTTTGTCAGGAGTGTTTGTGAGGAAGTAAAACTGCAGGTCAACAAGAGACAGTTCAACTAAGAGAACATAAAACTCCTGAGTTGTTCCAACAGGAAGGCATATTCCGAGCATAAAAGGATGACACTTCCAAATGGAGTTTGCTTTGCTTTCCACTCTGGCTTTTCTTAAAAAATATGTTATCTGTCAAAACAGAGTGTATGACTTGGAACACGGTGAGCAAATGCTCATCGAGTTGGCATATAATACACACAATTCATCTTCAGGCTTAAAATTCCCATCCGACTCTTTTTTGCTTACTTGAGATTTGTCTTTTGTCAACAAATCTTGCAGACAGTTCATTTTACTTCCCGCATGCTTTGCAGTTCTCTAACTTCGGTTGCAGAAATTCATGGATACACATTATTGGCTGTCTACCTAAGTGCAGAGCAGAAAGCAGCCCAAAATGCCAGGGTTGTTGAGAAGCTGACGTCTAACCAGGATTTTCTCATCTGAAATGTTAACTCAATGTAAAGAACAGCAGAGAGACAGGAGTCAGAATTCACTGCCAAGCCCCATAATCTGGCAAGCTGTCAGGTAACCAAAGCTCCACACAATAAACAAGTTACTTTAAGTATCCATGTTGATATTGTGTTTACAAGCCTCAGGTTCTTAGTAATTAGATGACATGAACCATAAACAGTCAACACACTGTACTGGTTTAGTGGTGCTTTTATACAGAGTTAAAAAAAAAAGTCCATTAAATGAACAAAATTAAATGAGAAGGATTAAATGATTTTCTGTCCGTCATATTAATCCTGTGAACGTCGCTTTTATCTCAGTTTGAGTTTGATATGCAGACTATTACAAACATTCTCCCACTGCTTTTTCGGGTGTTCTGGGGGGGGGGGGGGGGGGGGGGGGGGGGGGGGGGGGGGGGGGGGGGGGGGGGGGGGGGGGGGGG
>JBAMHW010000007.1:8425879-8444034 GCA_037177495.1 Rhadinocentrus ornatus | reverse complement strand
CTATTGTTTTAAGTAGCTGAACATGATTTAGCTTTGTTAGTTCTGATAACCTGGGAGAAATGTTTATGCCTAAATATTTAATGTTTCCTGACTGTATTGTAGTATTAGGCATGTTTTGTAGGTCACAGTTAATGGGCCATTCGGTGGATTCCTAATTAGGACATTGACCAGACCATGCCAGTGTAAATGTGCCCTTAGTGCATACATTATGAAGAATTGATGAAATGATTTGCTAAGTTAAACAATTGAGAGAAGTTTTTTTATTTTATTTTTTTATTTTGCTACAAGCAGCTGGAAGCAGCCATTGCTGCTGCAGCAGATACTGTTGGAAGTATAAATACACTAAATAATGGAGGTTTCATGCAAGTGGAAATATCAGAATTGCAATGTCTTCATAGACCTGTTGATTGATGGTGGAGCTATTTGCAGCCAAGGTTCAGATGCCATGGGTCTACTTAGCTGCTGAGGACGCTAAACCAGTCCTGCAACAGGTCTTATAAGATATATAGAGACAATTTTACGGGTACAGGTGTGTTTATTTGCACGTGGCAGGTGAAAATAATATTTTCTTTTATTATTTTTGTTGACATGGCCAGTGTTTTACTTATAATGCGCCAGGATCTCGTTTACTGTGTACTAGTTTCACGGGTCGGGTTCAGGTTTGGCTGGTCGATATCTGCAGTTAATGTGTCACGTTTGATAATCATCCAAATGGATTTGATCGTGTTAGTAAAGCTGGACCGGTGCATGCCTCTGTGCTAAATGACTTTTAGCTGCTAAATGCCTACCAGATGACACAAATACTATTAATAATAACTTTTAAAAAAGCATCATAACGTACCAGTTTAAAGTCTAATCATTAAAGGGCACTGTTGTTAATAAACTGCCAGTCGAAAGTTTGGACACATTTTCCCATAACATTCAATGAAAAAACATATCCAAACGTTTGACTGGTAGTGTATGCTAAACATTTCTAGTCACAAAATCAACACAAGCTCTTAATTTCTTGAGTCTACACAGAGAATCATCTATAGCACTGACGCTGAAAAGCAACCTCAACAGGACAATGAAGAGTGCAAACTGAAATAAATACTGTATGGCTATTAAAGAGGTAATAAAACTGGTGGAAGGGCTATGAGGATCAAGTAAACCTTTGAAATGTGAAAATCTAAACTATAAGCCAACTGCTTATCCAAACATGTTCTTCCTACTCATGTCGGCACTCATCATTCAACGTAATGAATTCTGTTTTTTATTTCATCGCTCATATAATCTAGTCAGAGGAAGTTGAATGAATCCCAATGTTAGACTCTCCCTCCGCAAGCTGCCTGTGAGTGAGTGAGAATAATAGAACATATTGGTAATTGAATGTCAGGCTTTCACATGAGAAACAGCTTTCATTTTCCCCACCCTGTTGTAAATAATAAATCATTTCCCCGGAAGATGATGATTATTTGCTTGTCTTTATAGCAGAAGACTAATCAGTTGTTTCCGTGTGCTTCAATCATCCTCATTGTGTCTTGTCTTATTGTTTTCTGCTCTGTGAGGTTGCAGGTACTTCACCTAACAGGATATGTTTGGTGTGAGAACATAACCTGTCAATAAACCTACAACTTATCATAATCATGTGTTGCAGTCCCACAACATTAATTTGTCATCATCATCAAAGAAAGAAAGCCAAACATTTCTCCCTTGATTTTCAGTTGGTTTCTTTGATTTGTGAGATTATAGCTTTCAGCTTTCAAGGCTCTGAATGAGCTGATCCTTCTCTATCTAGAGGTCAGACCCACTAAGACCCACCGATTTAAGTTGGGCTTATCACTTAAATTCCACCCTTGCTTTAATTGTTTCACTGAAAAGTTATTTTACTACTTTTGATTTGTTATTGAATTATTTACATAAATTAAATTTATTCTTCACTTCTTGATTTTAATGTGTATGATTTACTGAACATTTCTACCTTCGCTGATTTAAAATGTTTAAGATATAAAAAAGGACATTCATTAGGTTTAAATGTGCTGTTTACGCGAGCTGTAGTTATTAAAGTCTATTAAATTGGACTGCTGTCCCTGCATAAAAGCACAGGAGGGGATTTATTTATTAATTTAGGTTTGTCTGATTGTGATCACAGGATGCAAGCAATATGCCACCTTTCATCTTTTTAATAGTGGACTTTTTACATTTGACCTCTTATGTCACAGGCAAAAACAAATGACAGGCGGAACAACAGATCAGCTGCAGGCAAACTACCCAAAACAAAGTATCTATGTCAGTGATCACCGAGGCCGGACCTGTTGACCACTTGGCCTCTTGAAATGGTTCTCCAACGTCTTGTTGTCCATTTAGATGTGTTGCAGCAGGGAAACATCTAAAACCTGCAGTAAAATCATCCAAGAGGTCTGGAGCTGGTGATTCCTCATCTATACACTGAGGCAGGTGAGATTGTTAGAGCTCAATGTTTGCAGTGTTTTTCGTAACAATTAATTAACTACATTTAGGGCTGCTCTGTTTTAGACTCTGATAGACTCAGGCTTAGCAAGCGACCCCCAAAGTGTGAATTTTGATTTTATTAAGTCATTACTGGGGAGCTTTAGAACCTTTAGTTTGTTTACTCAAAGGAGAACATTTCATTGTTTTTTATTGGACTTTTTTTTTAACTGTAATGTTTGTTAGGATTATCAAGTAAAACTGGAGTAAACAAAGAAAAATAAAGAAAGAAATAAACTTGAGCTTTACAAAAATACAAGGTACCAAGAAACCAAGAGATTAAACAAAACATAGACTTTCCTAAAAAAAAAAAAAGTGATGACATGATGTGATTACATTGACAGCTTTAGAGGTCTCCACATTTTCTATTACATTAATATTTATAATATTACATTAAAAATTTCATATTTAACGAGAAACTTCCTCCATACCTGGGCAGGTTTGTACACACAGCGGTGTGTCCTTAAGCTTTGGTCATTTATTGTCCTTATACTGTTACTAATTGTCCTTGTAACCTGTAATCAAATGTCCTTATAATGTTAATAAACTTCCAATGGACACTGTTGCACTTTGCAGACTACAACCTGAAAGAAGCGCGTAGAAAGTTATGGCTTTATCATGGCTTTACACAAATGACCAGGAGATGCATGAAACAATGACGAGTCCAGTGGAAACAGGGAAGTTCTAATCCGGAACCACAGACATCACTTTTTCCTCACAGAGATAAATGACTGGAACGTTATGAGAAATGTTCATTATAACAAGAAACAATGTTGTTTTTCATGGTAGAATCCGGAGAAGCACCTCTCCTGAGGAGGAGACGGAGCCTTGATTCATTCATTAGTCAGTTTGGTTTTATTATAAATAAATGGACATGCAGATGAATTAGAAATTTTGCTAAAAGGAACATATTTGAACATCTTTTTGTAAAGGTAATGCGATAATTGCGTTTCAGAATAATTAATTCCTTTCATGATGCCATAACTTTGTTACTAGCTCTGTTACTTTTTGCAAGAAGTAACTAGTTCTATAATTAAATACTTTTTTAAAATAACAAGTCCAACACTGCTCTCTAGAACCTTTTTTTAAAAAAAAAAAAAGTAATAACTAGATATCTCATTCAAACCAGCAACTAAAAACAAGAAGTATTAACCTAAAATTAAATCAGATTAGCACAATAGTTGTCCCACATTGGACACAAACTCCAGTCGGCTTTATCGCAACAAAAAAACTTTGTCATCAATTTTGTGTAAACTGAAACACAAACACCTCTTAATGCTTTGAAGCAAGTTATGCCCTTGATAATCTGCTTCTCTGAGGATATTTATTCTTTATCAACACTTTGCAGAAATTTTGGCTTGTGGCAAACTCAAGTCAGACTGAGCTGAATACAAAGTATGCTGCCAAATGAGATGCTGAACTGTGATCCATTAAAACTAAATGTGTTAATAAATTCTGTAAAAATACCAGCCAATTAAAGAGGTATGTTCAACAGCCAAAAAATACAAAGTCATTACTATTTTACTGCCCTTCATTAATTATGATAGTGTGTGTGTGTGTGTGCTTATGCATGAATGTTCATGAGTGCAACTGTGCTTGGAATAATTCCAATGAGAACAAGTGAATTATAATTACGTGCCAAAATACAAGTGTTCATTCTGCAGTGAAGCCTCGTAACCATCATTTTGAAAACAGTAATTATTAGGTTTTAGGTTTTATAATCTCTGTCTCTGTGTCCCTCTTCAACTGCAGTTCACAACCTCAGAAACGGAAAAAAGTGAGCCTGCGATCCGAAAATCAATATATATCATCATCTTCTACCACGATTCAGTTTTTATAGTTCAGCAACAGGGAGATTCAAGTGAAAAACCTATAAACAGTTTTGTCTGTATTTCAGAAAAGCAGTGCTATTCTTTAACATTTGGGTATTTTTTTTTTACATTACATTACATTACACATTTTTTCCTTGATTCTTTTCCTTGTCCTCAGTCAACAGCATTCCTCTGCCTACATGTGATGTCCTCTGTAAATAACAGCAAGATGAGAACAGAAACACAACTACTACTTTCAGAAGCTCATTTTTATTCACAAACCTCGCATCATTATGCCTTCAACAAGAAACCTTTTTAATCACAAAGCTAATGATAGTTGATGCCTAAAGTGTGAAAATATCTATCTGCACATTGTTAAAAGATTAATTTTAAAATGTATTAAATATATTTAGTAATATGTAAACATTTAGTTCATCTGATGCAGTCTTGTGTACAGACTAATGAAGAGACTCAACTCTGTTGCTCATTAGCCAAGGCAGTGGTCCCCAAACTGGGACCCCTGTTCAATTGATTGTTTACACAAGTAGCTAACCTGCCAATTACATGGCACCAAGTCATTGCAATTAGGGCTGTCAAGATTAGTCGATTAGTCATGAGTCGACTATTAAAATAGTTGGTGACTAAGACCACCCGTGTCCCTGATGTCGCCGTCCAGTCCCCCATGCGTCAGTCCACGTCTCCAGAGTCTCCACCGGCTCCACGCCTCGCATCTCTAGAGTCTTCGCCAGCTCCGCACCCCACATCCCCGGTGTCACCACCAGCTTTGAGGTCCATGTCACCAGCACTGCAACTTCCCAGGGCGGCTCCCAGGTCTGCTTCAGTACTTCAATGTCCCACGCCAGCTACCCGGACCTGCCCAGCTCCGCAGCCTCTGACGACAGCACCTCGGTCCTGCCCAGCTCTTCAGCGTCCGACGCTTGCGCAAAGGTCCATGCTACCTTCAGTGGTTCCTGGGTCCAAGGGGGTCTTTGGTCGAGACGCTCCTCTCCTCCCTCTGGCCTTTGTGTCCGAAGGGTCTCCAAGCAAGACGTTCCTCTCCAGCCTGTGACTTCTGACTCTGAGGGGGTCTCCGAGGAAGACGTTCCTCTCCAGCTTGTGGCTCCTGTCTCCATGGGGGCCTCTGATCGAGACGCTCCTCTCCAGCCTCTGTCTCCTCCCCGATCTTTGGTTCCTGTCTCCGAGGGGGGCTGTGGTTAAGACGATCCTCACCCGCTTCTTGTTCCCAGCCCTGAGGGGGTCTCAGGTCGAGATGCTCCTCACCCGCTTCTGGTTCCCGGCTTCGAGGGGATCTCAGGTCTAGACGCTCCTCACCACTTTGTGCTCCCGGCTCCGAGGGGATCTCAGGTCAAGAGGCCCCTCACCTGCTCTTGGTTCACGGCTCCAAGAAGATCGCTCTTCTGCTGCCTCCTATGGTCCATGCCGAGATCACTCCTCCACCGCTGTCTGTGGTCCATGTTGTCGTGCAGATCGCTCCTCCGCCGCCACCTGTGGTACACGCTGCCTACTGGCACCTGGGCTCGCCATAATGTGGATGCTACAGTACCCTTTAGAGATTAAGCTCCTGTCTGTGCAACCCAGTCGCTCTCCAGATATCATATTAACATCTGCTTGTCTTCCAGAGATTTCGCACCTCTCGCAGTATGTGCACCTTCCAAATACCCAGCTTCAACCAGCGAGCCTCCCAGAGATCCAGCTCCAGTCTGCGCGTTTCCCTGAGATCCAGCTCCAGTCTGCGCTCCTCCCTGAGTTCCAGTCTGCACGTCTTCTGAAGGTCCAGCTTCAGCCCGTGCAGCCCTCTGGCCGTCCGCCAGAGTGACGGTCTGCACTTCTTCCAAAGGTTCCACTCCAGTCCATGCAGCCCTCTGACCGTCCGCCAGAGAGCCGGTCTGCACATCCTCCAAGGGTCCAGCTCCAGTTCGTACCGCCCTTCTGGCCATCTGCCAGAGTTTCAGTCTGCACATCCTCCAGAGGTCGAACTCCAGTCTGTGCAGCCCTCTGGCGGTCTGCCAAAGATCCAATCTGCTTGCTCTCCGGGTTTTCCTCCAGAGAACGGGCCCATATCTGCTCGTCCTTCGGGTCGCCCTCCAAAGATTCGGCCCATGTCGGCTCACCCTCCGGATCATCCTCTGGAACCTGGCCCTCCCCCCTGAACTTTGTTGCCCGGATTATTCCACTTGGGCCGGGTCCCTCCTCCGGGCCCTCTCTGAGCACCCAGCTTCTGCTTATCTGACACGAAAATATATAATCTTCCAACATCTTGACTGCAAAACCAGCAAAGTGAAATTGGGACATAAATCGCATATTTGAGACGTATTAAAAATCTTACTTTCAGTTTTTATTGGTGCCAGAATGAAAAATTAAAAACGCATTTAAAACTTTAAGAAGACCTCTTTGTGTTTTGGCAAGAATATGATTCTTTAAGTCCCATTATACCCATCTGGATCCAAGAGTTTTGGCTTGGAATATAGGTTGGAAAAAGTTGCCAGGTCAATAACACTAAAATTTAAGAAATAATTTATGTGTCCTATTCTCAGCAGTGTATCTACATTAACAGGAAGAACAGCCTTATTAAATATAATGACTATCAAGCAGTCCCATAGCTGTTTAGCTTTGATGACAGTAATGCTGATGCTTTGAGGAAATAAAACTGCTTATGCCTGTCATGTATTTTTAAGCAAAGCAACCATTTCTGACTGTAAATGACGCTTGCTGGGTTCATTGGTGCAAGTACTCATAAACAGAGGTAATTTAGCCACGTTTTACACTTTCTATACATTTTCAGCTGCTAATTTTGCAGCACAAATACTATTTTATTAGACAAATACCTCAACACGTTCATACTTGGTCAACAACCTTTGAATATCACATTTTTCCTCCCGTTAACAATACATGCTGTAAGACGTTGGCTGTTCAGAAGGTCCACTGTCAAGCACAATAATACCCTGAACATTTTTAGCTTCTGTTACAAAAATCAAACTGGTTTTGTAGCTTATATGCACAAAAAGAATTGGCAAATCCTCCAATAAAAAGAACTAGATACCCTTTTAGATATGTGTTTTCATATTGGAGCAAATATCATCTTCAAGTGTTACCTAAACAAGGCATGAAGTCCACCTTCGGAGGAGGGACAAGGGGTGGGTGAGGTGATAACACAATGCATTTAACCACAAGACACATTCAATCACGGGTTTGAGCTGGGTTTAAGAGCGGAATTTTTGGGAGTTGTCACAGAACAGTGCCACCACTCCGTCTGACTGTGATTAGCGTGTGCACACAGGAGCGCCACACATCCATGTGCACACATACATACACACACACTCTGGTTCCGGTACACATCATTTATTCTCTCTCCCTCTGTCATTGCTGATAATGGACAGCATCTTTCCTTTCGCATTTTCACCACCCCTTCCTGTATGAGTAGCGTAGCCAAGGGTGCACACTTAGTAGTTCTCACCTGATTTAGTCATACATTTCATGCACACACTTACCAGTTGTCGCTGGCCGCATCGCGCATTGTTTGGCAAAACCGAGCAGAAGGATATTGCTGTCTTTAAATAGGAAGTACTTGATTATGTTCCTGGATCATGTGACTTGGGTTTCAAAGTGTTTTGAGTTGGTACTAATTAGGACTTGTTGGTATATAGGCATATTTTTATAGAAAATTGATTGTATCATGTGACAGTTACCTTTAGTTATACCTTTACAAAGAGATGTGGTTGTTTTGGTTTTTAAGTTTTGTTTTTTTTTTTTTTGTGTGTTCATTTTCTTTTGTATACTCTGTGGGAGGGGCTTATGGTATAAAAAGAGGGTTCCTCACTGTGATGAGGACAGTGCTGGGAATGACACAAAGGAGGTAACAACTGCTCAGGATCTGTTCAATCTGGAATCTAGCCTAGGTTAACTGTATTATCAACTTATTTTCACTAGCTAGCTAGCTAGGGATGGTGAAACCGAGGCCTCATGAATCATTGAGTCAACTTAAATGCATGAAAATGGTTTAGTGTTCTGAATCATTTGACCAGGTCAAAGAGCGCCGTCTGCTGGCTCTGGGCGTCTAAAGCATCAGAAAGAAAGCGTTGACCAGGCTTCCACACTGCGCGTCATTCCTGTGTCTCATCTATTAAGAATTGTTCGATAAAGGATACTTTTTCTACCATGAGTGAATATTAATTTTCTGTTGTTCATATAAATAATAAAGGGGGGTTATTATGTAAGATTAGTTAAGGTAACATAATTGTGGTGTAACTTAAAGTATACCAATCTTTTATGACAGTAGTAGTCTACGCACAATGAAACGTATGAGGGAAGGGGTGCTTGTGCAACGGGGATAGTGATTGTGTTTTATACAGTTGTCTTAAAAATGTTTACTGTTTTATGCGTCTTATTGCATGCACGTCTTATCGTCTACCTCATGACAGATTTTTTAAGAAGTCCTTTCAAGATGCTTGTTAAGACATTCTTTTCTTTTCTTTTTGTAAAACTTTTAAGCACTGATCAATGATCCACAAAACAGAAAATGTAGCAAAGAACCATTTTAAACTGTATTTAAAGCTGACTAGCATGTAATGTAAAAACGTCTTTATTTTTTAGATCCTTTATGAGCTTTGTAGGAAACGTGATTTTATGTCCTATAAAATGTGCCTCATTAATCATTGACACTGGCTTTTTTTTTGACTGATGGAGACTGTTAGTTTTTGCTCCAGTTTCCCTTGAACACTGAGAGAGATTGGAAGAGCATATACCACGTCTTCCATGCAATCATTTCTGCATTACTTTCCAAGGGAAAAACATCTCTAAAACCATTTAAAGCTATCCTGTCCAGCATCGTAGCAGCAGAATGATGGTCTGGCTGCTGTGTTATGCTGAACAAATTAGCTTTGCCAAGAGGAGCCTTATGTGTAAAAGGCTCCTCTTGATAATCAGATTTTTTAAAATTATTTGTTTATTAATTATTAAACATTCTTATTATTAATTTATTTTTCATAATTGTTTATTACTGAATTTACATAATATTGTCAGACCTGACTGGAGGGGACATAAAAAATTGTAAAGAGTGATTTGAAATTACATGAATGTGGAGAAAAGAGAAAGAAGATGCAAAAATACACTAGAAAAGAAGCAATGACTCTTCAATCCAAACAGAAATACCAGACAACAATTTACTACGCCTGTACAGAAACACAACAGACTTCCCTACAGCCATTACAGGAAAACAAAGCCAAAAATCACGAGCACCTATAAGAGACGATCAAACTCAAAAGAAAATTAAAACATGTACCACAACAAAAACCAAAATACCAGACACACACACACACACACAGACACAAAAAAATCTAAACAAATGGAGCTCTTAGTATATAAACCCTGGACAACACAGTGACTGTCAGCATACAGAATAAGGCTTTCCAACTGTAGGAATTTGTTGAAGTTCCTATAACATTTTGTCTTTTAGTGTTTACATCATGTATACATGTATGTTATGTCTGTCGAACTTTCAAAACATGATGCTTATTATAAAAAGGTGTGTTGTGATTAGTTGGAAGACACGAAGTAACGCATCAAGGCTGCAGCACTCCAACTCCTTCAGAATCTGCAGCAGGTGATTGTGTCCATCCTCTTCAGTGCAGCTTCCGGTGGCGACAGATGTACTGAAATGTCTCTCTGGACATACAGAAATTCTCTATCCACTGCTCATCGGTAAAACTGGGAACAACCTTCTTTCACCAGCCATCAGCTTCGCTCCGGACCAGCGAGACACTGAGGAGTGTTCAAGGAGCCACAGCAACGTCTGAAACGCAAACAGAACACGAGTTACAATAAACCTGCCGTCTGAAATATTCATTTATTGTGATATGCTCAACGCAGACAGTAGAAAACTGTCTGACATGTTTAATCATACGACATGCATACAATTGTTGCATGTTCAATAAGTTAAACTTACATGTCGTCTCCTCTGTCTGCAGCGCTCTGCTCTCTTTTTTTCCTCCATGAAACGTAGAAGTCTTGCCTGCTGCTGGATTCTTCATCTCCTGACAATCAGGAGCCTTCCAGCCTCGAAATTAGACGCCTGATTTTATCGTCCACCAGTAACATCCCCGTGAACACGGCGATCTCTTCGTTTTCCATATTAGCTTTGCGGTGTTGCTTTGTGCTCTCATTTTTCACAGGTTTTGTTTTGTTGTTGTGTAGCGCTAAAGTCACACGTCACTGTCGCAGATGGTTGCGTCACATTGGTGCCCCTGCCCCTCCCCAATTAATGTGGGAATGCAACATGAAAGAAGGGTCTTTCTTAGAACTTGGACAGTTCTTAAAGCTGCGTTTAAAATAAAGTCAAAATAAGTCAGAAGCAGAGTTGTGAGGTTGGAAAATTGGTGCCACTTTAAGAAATGGGGACAAATCCAGCAAAAGACCTGACAAGACCTGAGAGATTAATCCTGACCTTCAGTTAATCCATCTTCGGTTCTTTTGAGCCTCCTCAGAAGCCATTTTTGAGGAAGACAAACAGGGAGAAAAGGCTGCCAAATGATACACAAACTGGACTTCAGTTCCAACAGGTCTTATTGTTATGGACCTGCTGGACCTGCCTGTTCCATTAACTGTTGGTCAAGTTCTGTCTATGGAAAGACTTGCTTGCTTGTTTATCTGGCCTTGTTTATGTGGCTTTTCACTGCTCCCAGATTTCCACAAGTCACCCATATACTTTCTCCAAGACTCCACCTCCAGGAACTCAAGTAGTTCAGACTCTTGTAAATCACTGGTTTGTGACTGTAACTCTGAACTTCAACCCTTAATCTTCTCTCTGGCAGAACTCCAGTCTGAACCATTTGAGCTCCAGAGACCTACACCTTCACTTTTCTGTCATCATTTATCTTCTCCTCTGTAAATGAACAATGTTTAGGTTTAGGCCAAACTGTGGTCTGCGTAGGCTCCTGGTCCACTACTTACCACATTATGAGACTTTAGGTTGATGAATCCTCCCCAGAACTCGGACCGCAACATTATTAAAGCAATGTGGGATCACTGTGACAGAGATGGGGAAAAAATTGCAGCCAAATCCAAAGGTGATCTTTAGTAAGACCTTGAAGCCTGGAGAACTATTCTCAAAGACCACTTACAGAACCGTTCAAATTGTGTTGAAGAATAAAGCTTTTCAGTCAAACTGACTTTTACCTCACTTACTTCCACTTTTCTGGAACTTTTAAAGTAATGAAGTCTAAAAATATTCACACTAAAATGTTCAAAATTTACTGCAACTTTTTTACTTTAACTCTTCTTCTTCTCCTTTTTTTCAGTTTATTTTTTAGCCTGCAAGATACGCTTAATTTTTTCATTACATTTGCTAAAATTCAAATAAAAAAATCTGTAGATCTTAAAGCAACACTACTGAACTTTGGATGATTTTTTTTTTACACCCCCCTCCCAACAAAGGCTAATTCTGAATCTGTCTTGCATGCTGTTTCTTCTCTGAGCTCTCTTTAGCCAGTAAAAGTCATTCCAATGTTGACTCATGTCCATATATCTGTTCTGTCATTTGCTTCCCACAATAATTTATTTTTGCATTTCTTTTGCTGAATAAGCCAGGACGACATTTAAAGACTAAATAATTAGGATTTTTATCTCTAAAAATAAAGTTCTCTTAAATGTTCTCATTTGTTGCAAGGGATAAAAGGAAGCTTCCCTAAAAACAATTTGTCTCTCTCAACGATGTCTTCATCAAGCTTTTCTCCTTTCAAAATAATAGTTACGTGACGGAATAACTTCAGTGCGACTCCCCGAGTTGCCAAACAACAGCGCATCGTTTGGTATTTGGTATAAAAAATTTGATTTGTGTTGCTCAAACTGTCGTTTAAAATAAAAAAATATATACATCAGTTACAGGTCACATTTAGACAAAAGTTCAAATAAAGTGCAAAAATGTGTTGAAGCTATGTTTGCAGTGTAAACATAGCTTAGATATGACATGTAGCCTAAGCATCTGTAGAATAAATAAACAAGACAGCAAGACAGTGTCAAAATAGTCATTGATAGAGGAGAAATGCTTAAGCTGCTGTTGGGAATCCAACCAAGCATTAGGGAACATGTGCATTGATTTTTATCTGTCTAGCTAATAATCTAGCAACTGTTTTAGTTAACCAAAGTTCAACTATGGCACTCTGATGTCATCACCATGCATAAACATCAAGTTCAAAGAAATCCCTTTAATAAACTGAAGGTATTGAGGACTGGCACTGGTTTCCTAAGAAAGAGAGAGAGAAAAAAAGACTTTTCCATTTTCAGTATCATGGCCATCATCCCATTTCTTCTTAGTCCTTTAAAACCTGAAATGTTTGCTTGACCCCTCAAACCTCTTGGGTGATCTCCACCAGGACTGCGTTTTTGCATCATGTGGTGTGTTTTGTTTAGCTACAGATATTCTTTACAGATTTTAGCTCACATAATTTGATAAAAGTAGGCAGGCTTGAGTTTATATATTTAGACTGTTGATGAGCTTCCCACATGGCACAAAAAAAAAATATATGCACAGAAAACAATGACTGACATTCGGCCATAGACTCACAGACGACATGAAAACTACATTCAATGAAGCGAGGGGAAAAAGAAGACCAAAACATAGAGAAGATGAATATAAAGGGCATTAATTATTGGTTAAAAATTCTCCCTTTCTCCAGAATAAAAGGTAAACATGTTTGTTTGAAAAGAAAATTAGGGTTTTTAAGATACTTTAAACACGCTTATTCATATGACTCATTTTGCATCTTGTTGCAGTATGACTTCAGAGCTCTGTATTACTCAGATGGTTCTGCAGCCTTTAATCCTAATGCTCATTGACGTCGTTTTGCAGAGGGAGGCAGAGATTATTGAAGAACATAATGAGATGTTCCCTGAAAGTTGAGCACATGGGCTACATGCAAAATATAACAAAATGAAAAAAAGTTGCCTAACTTCATCTTGATTTATTTTATCAGCTGAAATACAAAAGCAATCATTACTCATTCATGGAAAAAGAAAAATCAATAATCCTTGCTCATTCCTAATCCTTGATATGATTGATATGTTTGGGATATCGCAAGGCTTGTCGGATCGGAAGGAAACAACTTACAACATTGGATAAAGGAGGCAATCAAGATCAGGAAGCGGGCTGGCAACTTCATAAAGCAGGATGAGGGGGCGTACATGCTCTCACAGAATTAGGGATTCTTAGAGACCGTAGGTCTCAGTAGGGGGCATGGGCGTGGCAGGTTTGCTGAGACACATGTCCAAAAAACAGCTGATATCATGTCAGCACAGCATCAGCTGACTTTCTGATGAAGGCTGCAGGTGACAGCCGAAGCATGTCAAGGTATGTTACAACATCCATTTTGTCTAAATAGAAGAAAAAAAAACACATTAATAAAATGAGAAGACTGGTCTTGTTTAACAGTCCTAGACTATTTTTGCTTCACTTGTTCTTGAAGGACCTTATTCAAAAATGACAGTATCTTCATGAGTTGCATTACTTCTTAAAACAAGTTTGTGTGTGTTTAAAAAATGAGAGGTTATATTTTTAAAAAATATATAAAAACCAAAACAAATGCATTTCCCATGGAAATACAGCAGTAACTGAGCACAGCTGTGACAGCTTTATCCTTGTTGGAATGACTTTCAATGCTTCCAGCTGTGACTGAAAAAGCCTTAAAAAGACCACTAGATGAGACATTGTTAAACATTGTGCTTGAATTATTAAACACTTGCCATGCACCATCCTCTGCTAGCGTGTTCTCTGCCACTGAAAGCCATGTCAGAAATAAATATACTAATCAACATTACACAAAAACTCAGTTTCAGCAAAAGCTTCTGCTCCAAAAACACTGAGGTGTTGGCTTTTTTGGAAGAGAAATGAGAACATCTGCCCCAGTTACAGGTAATAACCACAAATTGCAAGGAATTATGGGTGAAAGCTAAAAGATTCTGATATCTGATAACTAACCCTTCTTCCAGGTTTAGAGAATCAGTTGTAACAACACCGTTGGCTGAGGACTTACTCCAGTCTGGGCACGTATTCTGTTATTTTCTCCTGAATTTTTATCAGATGTTTTGGACATCACATCAACAACCAGAAACTGAATTTAATATTTCATATTGGGTGGTGAGTAATAGACCTGGTTATCTTTAAAGTGATTCTTATTTCCAAAAATAAAACTATTAACTGGAATAAATGTTTATGTTATACCAATATTATTTACTTTCTGCATCATAATACTATTCTGAACAATCTGGTGCTTCATTATGTTATCTTCATTAAAATAATGCAGCTAGACTTTGAATTATCTCCTGGCTCAACTGTGATGTGTTTACCATAACATCTGGATAAATGAGAGAAGTGGTGTCAGCCAAGACTGGGAATTTCCTCTGAACCATAACTTCCAAAACTGGGTCAGTGGGTTTGTCCCTGTGAGGTTTTGTAATAACTTTGCCTTGTCAATAGAGCATTTAGGTCCCAGAGCCTGATGGAGAGTTTTCATCTTATTCTGGCACTGTTTGTTCTTGTGGAACCGTCTTTAGAAACAGATTTTTTTAAGCTCTTTTCTTGCTATGACATGTAAGTCCAGGATAAGGCTCTTTAATTTAACTTTTTATAATTTCTAAATTAACAAAATTATTTCTTTTAAACTTGATTAAAAAGTTAGGTTTGTATTTTTAATTTACACCATATTGTGGTTTATATCAAAGTAAAATACTTCTTTGTTCTTTTATAATAATGAGGCCTCAGATGATTAGTTGAAGTCAACCAAATAACATTAACTAATGTTTTGTATTCTCTTTGTTTTGAATTCGGACCCTACCATATGAATGTTGCAGCTGAAATGGAGACTCATCATTAGAATCCGTTCCAGTTTGTGCTCCATCTGCACTCAGAAAACGTATCTCTTGAGATATTTGCAAGTTATTGTGTCTGTCTATCAGTTATATGTGTGTATATAATAATAAAATCTTGTGATAACTTAAAGGACACATTAAGTTCTGTAAGTTGTTGACATATTTGTTGCAAGGTAATTGGCTAGCTTTAATGAAGTAGTTGTAGACTGATACCTTTTGACAATGGACAATAAAATAGTTCAACAATAACATTAAGAAAGGAACATATGTTTGGCATAATGTTATAAGAATCAACCACTTCCAGCAGGTTGGATAATTCCACCAATGTGACGAGACCTAGCAGGATAGCATCCGCTGCCGCAACCACAGGTCCTCGCCCTCTGCCTTCGTCTGCAGCTGATTAAACTTGGTCCGACTCATCCTTACTAAGGGTAGTAAGTTGCAATTACAGTTACACTGTCAGTATTTTAGCATGTTAGGTGTTTTTCTGCTGCAGATGTTTTACAGAGTTGAAGTAAGTTGCACATAATCAGTTTGGTTAAGCTCTGGTAGCCTTTCTCTAAAATGAAGTTCTAGAGAATCTGTACAGGTTAGAGTGTTGCGCCATGGTTCCTCTTTAACTGGATTTAGAAATTGCTGAGTGGTAAAAGCTTAATGAAAACATCTGCACTGAACATCTGTGCTCTGTGTGAAATGTGATCCATCGTGCTGAATGTATCGCTCATAATATCGCTGTTTAGGTTTTAAACTGATGTCAGCCTCAGTTTGTCATTTAATTATAAAGTCTGATTATTGTTTCAGTTTATTAGATTGACTTTGCTATTCATGAATGAAATGTTACATTTTCTGTTATATCTGTCATTCACAGCTGATATCAGCTGGATCCAATTTATGGCTAACTGTCTGCAAAGGTTTTTTTTTTTTTTTCAAACTTTTGTTTTTCAAACAAGCAAACTTCACTTGATAAATGGGGCCCGTCAACAGAAATCACTTGCCCGACCTGTTACTGAGTCCTGGTCTGGGATTGCATTAACCCAAGACCAACTAAAAAAAAAAAAAAAAAAAAAAAAAAAAAAAAAAATTCAGCCCTCGCTTTCACACCTCCAAAAATGAAATGTTAGCCTTCCTTGGTTTAAATTCCCCCCTTTCCCCCCAGGCCACCATCGATCGAAACTATTACAGCCTTACACTCTTTCCAGATCACTTTTGGACGTTCCTAAAAGGCAGAGGCAATTGAGCTTTACTCTTTATTCTAACATATACATTTTGCTTTATTTGAGACATTTCTTTTTATAGTATATTTATATTTGTTCAGCTTGTGCACAATTTTGACCCACTGTTGTCGTTTTGTGCAACAGAAATCCACATCAACTTATCTTATGTCTGCTTTAGTCTTTGTTACTGATATGATCTTTCCAAAGATGGTGAATTTTCTTCACAAGGTAGTTGTTGACTTTGTCCACGTACAACTGCTTTGTGCAGGGAATGTTTTAAACAAACATATATATACATATATAACAATACAGCTACTGATATGTTGTTTAAAACTCATGACATTTAAATTATTTTCAAAAATCATTATTTTGAACGACATTTCTCCCGATAACTTTATGTGCATGTTACATTCTATTTCAGAAACAGGACATGCATTTTACTTTTGATGAAGTAAAATGCATGTCCTGTTTTATAAAGATATCCATTCTGTACAACATGGTTCTTATTTTCAGCTGCAAAAAGTAGCATAGGGCTAGTTGGTGCAGATTTCTAGGAAATAGAAGGAACAATTACAGCTTCCTGAAGACCTGCAGCTGTGTTGTCCCACCATCTTGCCTGATTAATTTGACACATTTGTCACCTAGCGCCACAGGGAAAGATCTCATGGGTGTTGCTTGTTGTTACTGAGAAGTGTAGCCACACATTGTCATATTATAATCTTTGATGGATGAATGAAAACGGCTTTACAGAAGTTGAACACAAATAGCAGATCTGGGTAATGCTGCAGTGATATTATCATCTTAATTTATCATCTTGTAGTTGACAATAAACCTGAAAACTAGTTATTGTTCTTGCTAACACAGTCACTGTTTCCCTGCAGAATCCTCAGCAAAGTTTAATCTTAAGTTTAACGGTGTTTTTAGTGAAACATAATAAAGTTCAACTGTCCCCAGATAAAGCCACTACAACGGTTATTTACTGAGGTTGCATTTCAGTCAGTTTCATTGGCCTGCTTGACAAATTTTCCATTGGTACATTTTATACCACTGCATCACGGAAGCGTGGAGCTGTCACCCAAATAAAAAAAAACTGGGACCAAATCACGTAATAATGTGATAGTTTATTGTACAAACGTCTCACAATATTACATGATACATTTTGTGGTAAAAACAAGGACTATAAATCATATTTGTTGCTGTATGGAGAAACTGTGCGTGCTACGTCCAGAGATATGCCATGTTTACCAAATGGGATTAATTTCATTGGAAAGATTTGGTAAAGCTTGGAGGACACTGTGATATTACTGAAGTTGCACCCTTAACCAGTTGTAGTGCAAGTGACTATTTTTGCGCGTTGTAGAATAACATTGTCTGGCCCAACCAATCACAGTTCGCACCATTGTGTAATCCGATCAATTATCGGACATCTGTCACGCACAAAACTTTAGTGTTTTCCCGGAAGCTGAAAATGCCGGTTCGGGATCTTTAAAACGAACCATGGTAAGTTTATGACACTCTCACATTTCACTGATGAAAAGTAGTGCTACATAATGGCATATATGTTGTTTGTGTTAGAATTCAATAAATCAGCAAAATTATCGTGTGAAAACACAGTGATCATATTGGATCATATGTCCTAAACATGTAAAGGACAAAGTGACTATCCATCCATTCATACATTTACTGTTGCTTATCCGGAGTCAGGTCGCGGGGGCAGCTGCCTAAGCAGGGAAACCCAGACTTCCCTCTCCCCGGCCACATTCAC
>JBAMHW010000007.1:8392552-8406807 GCA_037177495.1 Rhadinocentrus ornatus | reverse complement strand
AACGGGCCGAAAAGAGGGTGAGTTGGGTGAAAGAAAGAAAGAAAAACAAAAGAACGCACCCCCCCTTCCCCCCCCCCACACACACACACACACACATACATACATACAAACAAAACTTACCCCCCAAAACTTATTGCAAAAACTGTGTGAAAAATAATACATAAATAAGTTCATTCCATTACTCAGTAGGTTGTAGAACCACTTTGACTTATCATACTGAAACCATTCATTCATTTATCAGTCGTTCAAATGCTTGTGGAGGAATTTTGGTCTATTGTAGTCTTGTGCTTCTGTATCTCCAGCCTGAGGGAAGCAGTTCAAAGTCTTTATACAGAGGGTGGTTCTGGTTTCCCATGATGCCTCTGGCTTTGCTCACCACCTGCTGCACACACAGCAGGTAGTGAGGACTGTGGGAGGCCTATTGTTTTGCTGGCCATCTTCAACACCCTCACTTCCACCCTCATCACCCTTCACTCACTGCTTCTGGATTTTGCCTTAAATATCGTTGAAAAATGAGTTAAATTTACCTGTTTTTATGATCTGCTCAGGAACAGAAGTTTTTTAAGTCCTGATACCTTAAACCATATAAGTTAAAGATGGTACATTATCTTTATCATGATTACACTTTAAATATGCAGCTAAACAAAAAAGTATAACATGTACATTAAAGTTTACAGACTGGATCAGGTTTGCTGGAAAATCTGTGGAACAAATTTGTGCAGAAAGCAACATTTTTTGTGTTAATTTGAAGTACATATTCAGTGTTAGACTTGGATTAAATTAAGATTCAAAGCATGACATGTGGCTGGATCCATCCTGTGTTTATTTGTGGTTTTATTCGTACACAGTTGAGCAGACAGGCCAACTGGCAGAGCAGGAGGCAGGATGGAGATTTGTTTAATGAGGCCAGAGGAGAGACAGGGAGACAGAAGGCCAGGATTACAAGCAGACTAAACATTTCTACACTTTTCAGACAGCAACTCAGCAAACATTCATCTTGATGAAGTGCCCTTGATGAAGATCTGAATGTGCTGAGTAGCAGACCCTGACATCTGATGTGGAGGAGAGAGAAAGAAGAGCTTTGCACTGTGAATCAGACAGGTGTTGAATAACAACAAAATATATATAACATAAAAAGAAATCTGGTTGGATGAGTGCAACATTGTATATCACACATTTCACTGTCTCCTGCTGTGTAATCTGAGTTTAAGAGATAATAAATATAGTACCAGAGAAGAAATATGGCTTTTTTTCTCTACATAGATCAACCATAACATTCTGACTGCCAACAGGTAAAATGAATAACTCATCTTGTTGCAATTTCACAGAGATGCTACTTTGACATTCATTCCCTCCTAAGCCTTTATGCAGCCGAGTGTGTTTGTGTGCGAAGGGAGGAGACTTAGGAAGAGCTCAAAGAACATGACAGAGTCTCAGGTGTTATACTCTGTCATTTCGGATGTTCATCCTGTCATGGCGCAGCTGGATGGGTTGGAAATCTTTCTTTTTTAAACTTTATTTGCATTCAGCTGCAGGTGGAGTGCTGGGCAGACTGTCCTGCTGGTTTGCTGTTGGGTGGTGCCTAGCCATCCTCTCCACACCTGCCCTGCATCTGGCAGTCATCCCCTGGGATTATCGGCTCGAGGCTGCAGCAGTTCCCTGCCAGATCATTGGCACTTTGAATATTTGGCCCTCTAAATCACCTACAGCAAGCCTGTCCAAAGTAGGTCCTCGGCAGCCGCTGTTCAGCAGGATTTGGAAGTTTCCTGCAGCACCACACCTGAATCAGATTTTACCCTGTACAAGGTAGCAGATATATCGGGAGGGAGCTCCCAAACTGCTAGAGAGCCAACAGTTTATCACATTCACAGCTCTGCACTTGGACTGAATCATATTGTTTTGTCTGATAATGTTACAAACATCATCACATTTATATTGTCGCACCCAGTATAATTTATTAACCCACACTGGTCACACCATCACCCGTCTTTAAAATATATCTATTCCCCTTTAAGAACCTACAGTGGTGCGGAAGGACAGGAAGCTGCTCTCTGACTGGAAAGTTTGATTAGTCTGCATCCAATCAAATGTAAAAAAATCAGATGTAAAAAAGACAGGGACAAAATTCGCAAATGCAACTTCAAAGTCTTGCACGCAGTTTTGTGCTATGTATCTGTGGACAGGATGTTTGCAAAGGAACCTCTATTATTTTCCACAAATACAAATCTTTTTTTCTTTACAACCATGCAAATCTTTTTCTGCACATTCGCAAACTTGAATTTTTTGGGCAGATTTTTTGTTGTTGATGCAGGATGACAAACGTGATTTACAAATACAAACTCTGAAATTTTTTGCGAACATTTATATACAGCTGCAAAATCTTAATGACTTTATACGGAGCCCATACTCCTGCTGTTTTACTGAACTTGCCTGCCCTCAGAAATAAATTAACCATAAGCTTTTTAATTGTGGTCTATATCTGTTTTTTTGGATCCATTAATTGCCACATCATGACACACCCAACTTCCAGATTTCAATCTAATGGGTCTGCAGAAAGCAGTCCCGACCCACATAAAGAGCATCCCACAACTCACAAGAGATCTGTAGCTAATGTCCCAGCATCGGACACTCCAAGACACCGTCAGATGGTCTTTGTCAATAAACTGGTCTGGTTGGAGCTGTTTTGTTGGTATGACGGCGACCTACTTAAAATTAGTGTGGTCATAACGTGAAGGCTGATCTGTGTAAATAATCAGGAACTACAGTTTTAGAAAGATGAGCTTAGACAGTCCATATGCAGTGACTGGAACACTATGTAGATGGATGTTCATCAGAAGGATTCTTGTGATATCCTACTTGCATGTCATTGTTGGAGCAGCGCTCAAAAATCAACCAGTTGCGAATATGAGGACTGAAACACAAGTTTTAAAAGTTTTCCCACCATGTTTGCTTAATTACACTTTGTTGAAAGCACAAAGCCGACAAGTATGAATTTACAGCAGCTACAGTCCCAGTGACACAGAAACAGAGTAGTAACCCGCTCCACAAATATTAACAGAGAGGATTTGTTCTGAAAACAATGAGAGTTTAAACTCTGTGATATTAGAAGCAACCAACCAGGCAGGATGTATTATATATCCAGCTTAACCTTTCGTGACATTAGCAGTAATATGATTTTCTGTCTCGTGTTCAATTTAATGCAGTTCCCTCTTAAGCTTTATCAACAATGGATTTTCAGTGTTTTATTTAACTGTATTAATCTGAGGATTAACCCTCTGGAAATTATTTGGTGCAGAACTTGTCCGTCCTTTGTTAGTGTATGCATTACAGAGATTTTTATTGAGCATGAAGGACAAAGTAAGCTTAACAAAAGGTTAATGTACAGTGTAACATCAAATAAAAGATCCTAAAAAGCAGAGAATTTATTTAATTTATAGATAGATTATGTAAACATAGCAAAGAACCAATTTTTAACTTAATCTTAGAGGACTCTGTTAGAAAAAAAGTCACAAAAACACATATGTCCCTGTTTCTTTCAGTTGCATCTTTGAAATACACCAAAGAAAATACTGCAGAAACAATGTGATTCCAAAAATCAAAAATGCGAGGCTTTCAAGTCCGGGGATGACTGAGCGTACAAGTGGGCCTGGTGCAAGTTGCACAGGTCCGTCAGAGCAGCAAAAAAAGGGCACATTCCCCCAAATTGGACAGTTTCTCCATGAATAACAAGACGTGTGGTATGTGGCAGGGTATAAAGTCTGCCACCCACCACAAGAACAGGTTCTGAAGGCCCTAAGCAGGTGAACCCCCTCAAGGAAGCGGGCCTGTACAGAGTATCACCAAGGGTCGTAAAAGCCTGCACTGAAAAACTAACAGGTGTGTACACAGGCATTTTTAGTCAGTCTGTAAGAAATGCAGAAATCCCACTCATTCAAATCATATGTCAGCATCATCAGAGACAGTCCCAGGTCACATCCTGCTCAGACACAATCAATCAACATACAACCGGATCACACACACACATCCTGTTCCTTCAACAGCTACTTTCCTGCCCTGACTGTTGGCTAAAATAATGACCGAGCCACCCGACATTACCCACAGAAAATAATAAAGCTTGTCTTCCTTTATTCCTGACTCATTGTGTTGCATTTGGGTCCACAGCCTCCCCATTACAATCCCTAAAGACTTGAAGACATTACCAAAGCTTGTCTGCCGGTTAAGGCTAAGATGGAAAATACAGGCGCGCCGATCACATATTGATTTTCAAACTTGTTAAAATTCTACAGTCTTTGCATTATATAGTGTATTTCCAGTTATCTTTCAAGTTAAAACAAATCCCTGCATTTTTTGCACATTTCCTGGTAATGTATAAAGAAATGAGGGCTCATTGACTTTGCACAGTTCTCTATATGTGCACAGACTTTACACATCTGATGGTCAGAGTTACTTATTCAAATACTGACAGAGCACAAGGGAACTAAGTGAAATAAACAAACAAAAATCCATTTATTTCCTCTTTTCATGGCTTGTAGGAAGAATGTTGTCTTTTGTTGTATCAGCTGGAGTGATTTAAAGCCAATGGTACCAGACATCCAGTACGCAGTCCAACACAAGAAATATGTACTTTACTCGGTCGCTCTTCCAAAAATCTGCACGTTATACACCTTTACAAGTTAGGATTCTTGAGATTTGAATGATGTATATCATTTCAGGGTACAATTACAACTGTCGATTCAGTAAAAACTGATTCTGGCCAGTTGTAAATGGAATTTATCTTTGAAGCCATACTGTACTCCAGTACCAGTTGATACTGCAACCAAAACTGTCCTGTTACATCAATAAAAGTAGTCCAGGAAAATAGTTGGTCCACATCAAGTCTTTCATCCATAAATCCTCATTCTAGGTGAAAATAAAAGAATTTTACATTATTCTCTACCCTGTTTTTCCAGAAATTTCCAACACATCTACACCTGCAATCCATGGGTTTTCAGACTGTCCCTGTCTCCCACCCACGTCTTTTCCTGCTCCCATTCTAAATCTCTTTCCACCTTCTCTAATCACATCTGTCTCTTTACTTTTCTAATGGCCCCACTCTTTCTGTCTCAAGTAAAATCACTTCTGCAGCAAATGTGTGCAATGGCCAAGATTTGTTATTGATGGAGATGTGCATTAGAAAAAAATGGAATTTACTGGGCTTTATTTTACATCATCATAAATCCTTCCACTGAAATGTCAGTTCAAAAAAATTGATTTTCATGAGAATGCAAGTCTGAAACTAAAGGTTGAAAAAAATTAGGAAAATATGGAAATTGCAGAAATGAAATAAGCCCACTCTGGGATATTTGCAAATGAGCCTGAGTGCACTCGATCATTGCAATCAAGAATCTCCCCCTGCTTTTCTGTCTTTAGTTCTGCCCTCAGTGATGTCAAGGTTCTGTATCTGTTCACCACCAACTAAGAGAGCAAGTGGTGTTCTTCAGCTGCTCCCTACTTGAAATGGCAATACCCCAAAACAGAGCTCACATCCTGCTGCTAAGATGATGTAAGGGGACGGGTGGTGGGGGGTGGTGGGTAGGAATGAGGAGAGGAGAGCGATAAATATGATTTGAGGACTGGAGTTTGTGAAGAAGATTGTAAAAAAATTCTTTTTATTTTTGGTGTGGGGGGGTCTACTGTGGTCTAGATGCAAACAAAACAATAATAAATAAATGGACCTTGTTTTCATTTTCATATCTATCACAAAGCTACCAGCTCCATAAAACGATTCAGTCAAGATATGAACATCCCAAGTCTTGCAGTTTGTTTTTTTCTTTTGCAGGACCTCGTCTAATGTGTTCTGCATGCCAAACAAAACAGTACAAAACTAAACAAACAAAGATTTGAACATCCTAAGTGGTAGTTTTTCAGCAGAACGTTATGGACTAATGTTGTCTGGGTTCCCAAAAAGCAGTGGATTCGTCTTTTTTGTATATCACAGATCAGGCTTCATCAACATAATGGGCTCAACACACGAGAGGCTCCTTCTCCATTTATTTCCTATAGAACTTGCACGATAAGGTGAACATCACTGCCCTCCTCCGGCCAAGCAACAGAAAACATTCGTGCATGTGAAATGTTGCACTTGATCACGTTGACATGCACATGTGGCATTGCAACGTGACACAAGAAAATAGAAAAATTTTCAGTTTTCGACGCTGTCGCATGGCACTACAACCAGCCAGTGAGGGGCTTCATTGACTGACTAATGACCTGAGAGCAGGCTACACAGCGCAGTCTGCAAACACTTTCAACTTATAGAAAGAAATCATTTAGCTATGTCTGACTTTCCCATACTTTATGATATTTCACACAAAGACTATAGAGTTGTAAATCAAAAGGCAGTCACGTGGCGCCAGGGTGAATTTGTCCAAATGTAGGTTCTGGATTTATCTGGAACAGCTTTGTGGTCCGCTATCAAATGACACCGCCATGCTGTTTCCTTGCTTGTAAAGTAGGATGAATCCTCTCATACATAGAAGAACTCAATGTGACATTAGCGCACATATAAAATTATTTAATTGTCTTTTCTGTTAAGTTTTTTTGCTGTGAAAACTCTGCAACCTGAGATCAGGTGTTATGCCGAGCACAGCAAACCTGCCCAGATTTGCATGACCATCGTGTGTGAATGCACACAACTGAGCAAGCGAAATCTACTCATGTCATTGTAGTAATTTCTGAGATATTTCACATCAAAGTAGCTTTTATTGTTGTTGTTTTTTATGGAAATAAACATGCAAACCTCGGCAGGCATGCTGTTCTGGATAACACCAGCACGGTGCCGGAATACTTTAAGCCCTGGATTTAAATGAAACAATTTGTAGAGTAGATTCAACCTCACAGTGACTCCCAAAACTAACCAAACAGCAAATAAATGACAGAAAATCAGAAGGAAAAGTAGAGTTATACTCAAGCTCATCTTTGTATGTCCTGCAACTTTCAACTCTAAACTGATAGCTGAAAAATGCATGCAAAGATGCTTTAGTGTTACAGCCTTTGAAGCTCTCAAAGCACAAGACTGACATGAGAAAGGATCACGATTAAACCAGACTTTTAGCCCTTTTTAGCATTTTCTGAGAAGATATGTAAAAGAAAGAAAAAAAGCAGAAATCACCAGATCCAGTATCACATGTTGCTGAGTCTGCCTTGCTGCTCTGTTAATCAGCATACAAACCACCATATTCTTCCTCATCTTCCTCATTCCCTGTTAGGATCTAATAACCATCTCCCCAACTGAGCAGAAAGCGAGCAGAGCCTGCTTTGTAAAAAGCCACTTCAAAAGAAAATCTTCTTTTTCTCTCTCTCTCTTTTTTTGTTTCTATGATACTATCTCTTTTGTTTCTATGATACTGTCATTTTAAGCTTAGATTGAAAGACAGAAGGAGGGAAAATGTAAATTATAATCTCTTTTTTTTTTTTTTAAGCAGGGTCCTGGATCATCAATGTGAAGGGAAATCAAAATGGATGTGATGACTCAATCCGTTGTTTTTTTTACATTTTTATTGTTCCTTTCCTTTTTAAACTTTGTGGCTCATGGTGCTCACTCTGATTCAATTCCACAAGTGAGCAAATAAGTGTAGCAGGAATGAGGAACTTCCCTGAGAAAACATTATTATCAAAAATTGACCTATTACTGATAACAGTGAAGCAACATTGTCACCGTGATTGGCACAGAGGGAAGACGTGCTTTAATATAACACCTCTTTTAAGTCAGCTTTTTTTTTTTATTCTCTCGGTAGGCTTAGAAGACAAAATGTCTTCATCTTGCTCCTTGCAAGAGACCTCACAGCAGTTAACACACACACACATAATCAGTAGCATGTAACTTAAAGTCAGTCACACTTCTCGGATGTCAATCTGTCCAGTTAGGAAGTAACACTGATTTTGAATCAATTCCACCTGCTGTTGAATGAATGAAACTGGGATTAGACCCTTCAGGAGAACATCCATCGTCCAATCAGAAGCATGCCCAGATGTTTTAGGGAGACATTCAGCCACGTGTAGGCAACACACACTACTAAACCTCATTTTGAATGTTCTTAAGGAATTCCCACAGAAGGTGGGTTAGTTGGTGATCTGATCCAACCATTTTTATTTTGAGTAGAATTCTGAATTCAGACCTCAATGGGTTAATGATTTTAATTTCCATTGATCATTCCATTGTTATTTTGGTCTCAACACCACCATGTAATGAATACATATTTTTAACTGGAATATTTCATTTATTAACACCTGAGATGTGTTGTTTTATTATTAAACTGTATATACAGTTTATTTTTATATGGGATCAAGTGGGATTTTCATGCAACCATCTTTAAAGTTTTAAAGATGCTGTTTCTGAAAAGAGAAAATATCCTGTGAGAAACTGGATGAAAATGCCTTGTTGATGAGCAGAGGTCATTGAGCATGTGCAGACTGGTTGGAGATGATGAAAGGAAACAAGAAGTCAAATAACCACTGGTTCTAAATAAGGCATGCAGAACATTATCTCTGAATGTACACCGTGTGTTAATAGATGGGCTACAGCGGGAGAAAACCAAACCGGGTGCCACTTCTGTTAGCTAAGACCAAGAAACTGATGTTATAATTCACATAGACTCAGCAAAACTGGGTAATAAAAGTTAAGAAAAACTTTGCCTGGTCGGCTGAATCTCCATTTCAGTTGCTAAATTCAGATAGTAGAGTCACAATTTGGTAGAAACAACACGAAAAGGTGGATCCACCCTTCTTTTTAATAATAGTTCAAGCTTGTGGTGGTCTAATGGTGTGGGTGCTATTTTGTTGATGCACTTTAGGCCCCTTAGTTCCAATCAAGCATCATTTAACCAGCACAGCCTACCTGGGATCCTAGCATCTTTTGATATGTGTTACTTCCAGCAGGATAATGCACCATGTCACAAAGCTCATATTTTGAACATGACAATGAGTTCACTGGACTCCAACGGCCTCCATAGTCACCAGATCTCAGTCCAATAGAGCAGCTTTGAGAAGTGGTGGAACAGGAGATTCTCATCATGAATGCAGCCGAGAAATCTGCAACAACTGTGTGAAGCTGTCATGTCAATATGGAGCAAAACCTCTGTGGAATGTTTCCAACACTTGGTTGAATCTATGCCACAAAAGCGTAAGGCAGTTCTGAAGGGAAAAGAGGGTCCAAACTTACAGAATATGTAGATAGATTTTGCAACTCTGTTAATCCTGCGCCATAAAATACCCAGTTATAAAAAAAGTAAGTGATTAAAAGCACTTAAGTATATAAAATAAACATGATTGTTTATGCTTTTATGCTTTTAATATCTTCCACAACAGAAAAACATACCAGTAGCTCTCCTAAAGATATTCAGTTGATCCTTTAGTGGGAGCCCTAAAAATCTTCCAAACTACGCGGATGAGCCGTTCTATTTCCTTCAGCACCATGGACAGCAGCATTGTTTGGTTGTTGTGTGCTGTCAACGTCCACACAACCACCTGATGTGCTTCTTTTTGTGGTTAAAGATTTCTCCGTCGCTGTTTCTGAATAAACAAGATGCATACAGTAGTTTTTATAACAGTAAATGCGCATGCACATGACTCGTGAAGTCGCAGAGCCCTGGTCTGCGGTACAGTGGGCCTTGATTGGTGATCACTGCTCTAAAACAATGCAGGAAAGTGTGGGACCTGGATTTAGAAACACTGTTGTGGAGAATCTATCCGTAGACTACTGTAATTTAGAAAAAAATAAATAAAAACATATGTTGTGTTGCCTTTAGATTTAACTTCAATGGTCCTTTTTCATTGAACCAGAAATAGCTATTATACTGCATTCAGACTTCTGTTCTGTTTAATTCCATGAATTTCTTCTCTTCTACAATTGAATACAATTTGCTCTTTGATAAGTTGTATAATTAAATAGATTTCTGACTTCTTAATGTTGTCTTAGTTTATGCTTTATAAGAGTGTTTCATGTGTAAAGTTTGCTCACCATGTGAACCGTTTCTTGTAAAAGACCTGTGCCTTATTCAGTAAAAGCTCCACTGTTTCCTCTACTGAACTGTCTTTTTCAGATGTTTGGGAGTGCTGAAAAAGAGAATAGCAGCAAGGTACTCACTGAGCAGACAAGTAGATGAAAGCAACATAATTGCACCCAACCATCATTGTGATGTTGACAAAAGTCCTACGTGCGCTCTCCACTCTAAACACACTATCACTCACACTATCACATGCACAGTTCTCATTCCCTCCAGCTGTTCCGCATGATAGACAATGATGATTAAAAGCAACAAACAGTAGGTGGGGGAGCTTTATTTGCAAGTTTAATTGATGCTTATACTTGAGCTCATACTTTGTCTCCAAAAATTGCCTCAAAATGTGACAAAATGGTTACAGTCTGAAGTCTTCTAATGGTAACAACAAGAGTGCCATTATGTGCTGTGCTCTAGATTCTCCATGTATCAGGGCTTTGCAAAAGCAAAAGATTTGGAGTTTGTGGAAAAAGAGTTTTTTGTTGTTTTTTTTAATCTGAGAGGGTTTTTTTGACTGGTTTGAAGCAAATTAAGCTGCAGTATGATCTGAGGGTGTTGATATAGTCTACATTTCCAGTTGGTTCAATTCAATTGAAGAAGTAGTTATCCTAAATGGAAAAATCTGCGGTGGATATCTACAAGAGATAATGACATGCTTTATCGTGTATCATACTAGTATTTTGGGACACTTCTATTTTCAAGTTTTTAGTTTTTACAGGAAAAACAATAATGCTAATAATGACAGCAAGTAGATCCATCTCTGAGCTCTCTCCAGGCAATGAAAGTCAGTCCGATATTGATTCCTATCTCTTGCACTGTTACTTTCTCTGTTGATTTTCCTCATTTCCTCTGATAATGTCCTCTTGTTTTTCTTTGCTGAGCCAATATGTAGACATCCAGTTGCTGATAGTGATGAGGCACCGTAAAGCAAAACATAGCTGTCATGTGATGCCCTGGGCTGGAAAAAAACGTTGTGATGTGAGGCTTATCGACCTCTGGACACTGCAGGGCAAGGATGGCTCCATAAATGCTCTTAATGAATGTTAGTGTTCCATCAAAACAAGTCAGAAGCACAGAGCTTTAAGGCTGAAAAAAATGCAGTGTTGCTTTGAAATCCCCCTTCATGTGAATAAAGCCTTATTTAAAACAGACCAAAAACAAACTTCAAGCAAGTATAAACTTAAGCATTTTCGTAAAATCTTTCTTTTCCATTCTCCCAATTTTTAGTTTTTATATGCATCCAGAAATGCAAGTCAAAACTAGCATTTAAAACCTCAATAGTAGCTCAGCAGTGTGCGCCTGTGAATGCATGATTAGGAGAACTGATATAATGACTATGATTTGTTATTTTGGTACATAAACGAAAGAGGATATGATACAGCATTTTCCAACTAAATTAAATCTTTTTTTTTCTACGTCTGTTGTACTAGCTTTGCTTTTCAGGGTAGTTCTACAGGACATGCTACAAGTGCAAAACACTTTACATTTAACATTAAAAATTTAAGTATTGAATCTAGATTAGTTGTTTTAATGAATTGCATTTGATTTTCAGAGCCCTATTGGTTTTTTTTTTTTTTGGTTTTTTTTATTTTCCATTAAGTAGTTGAGCTGATGGCCTTATTTAACATTTTCTTTAGAAACAATAGTGAACACTGATCTACAGCGCAGAGCTGAGAACACTGAACCTTCTGTTCTGTTTTTCTCAGCGCATTAAACCAGGCTTTATTGTGGACAGCACCCCTGGGGAATGAGGATGGAATACGCATGCAGGCCTGTGTGGAAGTCACCACAATGCACATGCGTGCTTATGTTTGTGTGTGCACATTGTACAGCATATGGACACTTACACACTTATACACAGATGTTGAAGATAAATCAATAAAGATGATGTGCGCTAAAAACACATAAGTAGTCCGAGCATCAAGGTAATAAGGACATAGTTTCTTTGTTTTGTGTGTGTGTGTGTGTGTATTTTCTAGGAATGAGATCAGCATATTGCTGGTTCTTTGTAGATCAGAGGTTTGATTATTTCTGGATGACTGGCATCTGCAATGCAACATTCCTCAGCTAATTGCCTACATGACGGGAATGAAATCACCCATGTGCGTGTGGGTGTGTGTGAGACTGCAAGTACACATTGTGCCATACTTGCATGTAAATTGTGTGTATTATTCACTGACCTATATCTTGTTAAAAAGAAAAAAAACAACCAGGCGTCCATTAGGGTGTTATTAATACGTGATTAAAATTCTCCAGGCTGGGTCACTGATACTCTGATACTTATAGTCCTATGTTTCTCCTTCATGTTCAGTCACTAGATTTTCGGGCCTCGAGGTCTGATACATTTTCATTCTTAAGGTGATTGTTGGTGTTCAGTGGTATCTTGGTTACTCACACAGTGTGTCCTTTAGCATTGTTGTCAAAATGCATCAGCTGTGGCTTTTATTTGACACAAGAAGCAAATGCTGCCTCATAAACAATAGACGAAGTGCACATTAGGAGGCAGGGTGGGTGGCGAGCATTGAGTTCAATGACTTGTTTAGGAAACAGAAATCGGACTTCAGTCTGAACCTGCTGTTGCTTGCTTAAATTTGCCTTTGGTCTGCTGTAACTAGCATCTGGGACCATTATTTTCTTCGTTTCTGTGTCTCCCTGTTTGAAAATATTTAGTCACAAAAACCACTAGACAAGAATTACATCTTCATTATGGTTTGGCTTTAAATGCAAACGTTGTCAAAGTTAAAAGTGTAAGTTCAATTCTGTAAGGACACCACAGGGTCAAAAAAGCAGTTTATGCCGCAGACGAAACAGGAGTGTGCCAAGAATTACAGAGGGAAACTGCAATTAGGGATACTTTTAATAATGAGCAGCATGCCTTCTGAAGACGATGATCAGAATGTTCCCATTTTGCAGACTCAACCCAAGCCAAAGGAAAGAGGTGGATTTCAAAAATGGATTTATAGTGAAGAGGCCTGTCTAACCTGCAGTGGCAGTGAGTTCCACAGCTGTGGTCCTCCCACAGTAAAAGCTCTGCCATGTCCTCTCCAGGAGCAGCTGATCAGCTGACCTGAGGGACTGTGAGGGGGAGTACATGTGTACCTTAAAGAAGTAGACTGGGTTGAGGTCATTTAAAGGCTTAAAGAAGTAAAAGGATTTTAAAACGAACCCTAGAAAGAACAGGCAGCCAGTACAATGAGGACAAAACATTAGAAATGTGACAAGTTGTCTTCTTCGACGGGAACAGAAACTAATTCTATTACCTGGATCACTAAAACAAATGTTATTTTACATGGGAAATAATGCAATTTCTTTTGACTGTTCTGAGCAGCTTGTAGCTCAAGCTTGCCTGTTAGAATCCCTCGTAACATAACAACCCATGTTGCTACATAACTAAGACCCTAAGACTCTGCTTCTGACTTGTTTTGATGGCACACCAACATTCATTTTGCACATTCCCGTGGCCATCATAAGCCTGTGGTGTCTGAAGGCTTAGAAGCCACTTCATAACTTTCTTCCAGCGTAGAGCATTAAATGACAGCTGCATCTTGCTTAATGGCACTGCATCACATGCTAGCAACTGAATATAAACACAATGGTTGAAAGAAACAGAAGACAACACTACTAAAGGAAGCAAGAAAAAGAGAGAGAAAATGAAGGAACAAGAGATGAGACAAAAATTAAAATAGTACCAGATGCGAGGCGGCTGCTGAGTTAGCCTTCATTAGGGTGAAAATCAGCTTTAATCGCACCTGCATTTGTCATTCTTGTTATCTCTTAACCGAGACTTTAAAATAGGCTTTTCCCAGAATGCTGGTATTAACAACCCTATTAAGAGCAATTAGCAAGACTTTATTACAAATTATTATTATTACAAAAAAGTGGTAAAAAATAAATAAATAAATATTGCTTTATATTTGAAAGCAGCTTTTATGATTTTCTTTAAACTAATAAATACACTGATCAAAAAATAAAGGGAACGCTAAAATAACCCATCCTTGAACTGAATGAATGAACTATTCTTGTCAAACACTTTGTTCTTTACATAGTTGAATGTGCTGACAACAAAATCACACAAAAACTATCAATAGAAATCAAATTTATTAACCCATGGAGGTCTGGATTTGGAGTCACACTCAAAATGAAAATGGAAAAACACACTACAGGCTGATCCAACTTTGATGTAATGTCCTTAAAACAAGTCAAAATGAGGCTCAGTAG
>JBAMHW010000007.1:8335125-8359178 GCA_037177495.1 Rhadinocentrus ornatus | reverse complement strand
GTTGATTTTGAGCACTGCAGTTTGCTTTTATCTTGTTTTATGACAGCTATGTACGCTCTTAGCCCAGATTTTGTTTTAATATAAATGTTGTAGTAGTGTCATTACTAAAACAACTAAGTTGACTAACAGTTTTTTAGCATTTTGCAGTGGGATTAGCAAAGATAACTGAACATGTGATGTATCTGTCAGAGAGGGTGGGGCTACTTTCAAAACGGAACATATCTTTATGCTCGTGGGTAGGGATGGGAATTAAATTTAGGAATACAGATTACATTATTAATATCACTTATGGATTCAATGCCTTATAAATTCTCTAATCGATTGTCATTGCATTAGGGAATACATTTTTTACAATACAAATCGTAATTAAAGCTGGCTTAACTTAAAAATAATAATTTCTCTGTAAAATTGTAAAATTGACATTGACATTTTGTAGCACATTAACAAATTTGTGCAGAAAAATTTGCATGTTTACCTTTCAGGATCTTACAGGACTTAAGTTGCCTCCAGCTGTGGAGAACCCCCTCTCAGACAGGGTGGAGAATGTTTCAGCTATAAAATCAGATTGCTCTTCTCAACATTATATCAAGCAGGGATCAAATGGTTTGTTAAACTTGGCTTGGGGGATTGTATTTGGAGTTGAGAGTCTTTATCTTCTCGACATAAAAAAATGTTGTGGGAATAAATAAAGCAGAGCTGTAATGGTTAAAATGATATTTTGACAATTTTCTTGAGCCATGCCACACAATATGCAGCAAATTATCCTGTAGAATTTCACTACAAAACTTAACTACTTGGTGACATTCATTTATTGTTGCCACTGTCATTTACTCTTCCCTGCCTCAATGAAAGGGGGTAGCTAAAGTTGTGTGTACATGACATCGTCACAAAAAAAGCATAAGAAATTGCAACAAAATTAATTGTTGAAATGGACGTATTCAGCTGTTAAACTCACCTTTTACAATGTCTGTGGTTTGACTTTGCCAAACCTTCATATAAAATAAAAATATGTATATTAAATAATATTAGTTCAGATTAGCATCTTAGCATGAGCACTTGCATCTTATGCTAGAATGACAGTTCCAGTGAAGTTCAGACAGAATTTAGGCACTCTTTATCCAACACAATAAACACAAACAAAAAAAGACACAGAAATCAAAAAGTTGTTTTCTCCAGCTCATTTCTCAAGAAGCACACTGCTTTAGATGGAAGGTGAAATGTTAGCTTGTGTTTGTTCAGCTGTGAGAACTAAAAGTGGAAACTGGCTTTGTTTTGTAGCATTGACCTTGTGCTGTTACCATATGCTACAACAGCAATGCTATGTCAATGCTAATTAGCTAGTACGCTTATTTTGTTTCAAAGGAGAAAGTACATTATATTTTATTGTTTTTCATTTAAATTGGTGCCAAATTTAGACAGTTTACTTTTTTCTTTTGTTAAGTTTCCACCACCCTGCTATGAACATGTAGCAACAAAAAATTTCATCGTGTGACAGTAATAATCGATAGGAAACATGGTGGCCACTAAGATTAAAAACAGTTGTGGATAAAAGGAAGAATCAAAGCTAATCATTGGCATAAAGGATATTTTTGTAATCGAGTTATTTGAGTAATCTAAACTTATTTAAATAAATTTAATTAATTGCCTTAAATTTAGAGCAAGATCAGAGCACAAGAAAACATTTAAAAGGTCTATTTGTCCATAGATCCAAAGCATGAAGTAGTGATGCAATCCAGGGTCCAATACATGCTAGTATTTACTCATCTATGGAAATAGTCAAAACTGAAAGGCAACACAATTTTTTAATTAAGCACAAATGGACAGCTAGGGGATTTAAAATTGTATGGTAAAAAATATTTTCTTCTAACCCTAATTATAACTGAGACAACATCTCTGTCTGTCCCTCGAAGACTCCCAGATCAACAGTGTCAAACATGTTTATATACACACAAAAGCAGAACATAATGAGCAGGATGGTGTTGCTCTTAGGAACATCTAAAGAGAAAAGTTTAAGGATTTGATGTATTGCGTTTGTTTAATTTATGTATCATTCTAGCAAACCAAGTGACAACCTCCGGCTTTGAAATGTAAAGCCTATGCAAGAATTCAAAAAATTGCAGTTCACCCCTCATCCACTGACTCGAAAACAGAGCAAATCCCCATTGACTCCCATGTTAAAAAGGCCAACTGTAAGGCAAAAATAAACATGTTTAAACCCTCTATTTTAGGATTAATAGCTCAAGTTTACCTTCATGACACCTCTGATGGAGGTGAATTTTTTTCTAACTCATCCGTTTGGATGTTATTTAATCTTTAAATTTGGCATAATTAGGAGCGTGTCCTTTTGATTGACAGGCATCCAATATCTGCGGCAAGAAGGGAGAGTATAACACAAATGCAGATTGTAGCTGACTAACAGTGCGCCTCAGCTTTAGCCCGCCTACCTCCGTTAGCTGGTTAGCTCAGCTAGATTAGAGTTTGCTCAGTTAGCTCTTAGCTACAGGGAGCTCGGAGTTTGATAGACATCACTCATCCACCCCTACGCTCACAGCCCCCCCTCTCAGCTCCGCCACTTTGCCCATTTTTGTATTTGCCGGGAGCAATGGCAGGCGTGACGCTGCCAAGATGGCGATGGTAGAAATGCCCAACAAACTTCACTTTTGCTCTTCAGAAAACTACGGGGGACGTCACGGAGGCTCCATCCATCTTTTATATACAGTCTATGTAGTAAACCAGCAGAAGATTACTAATATCTTTTGTCCTATGTGCAACATCTATCAGCTACAATATGCAACCAGGACCTGCGATGGACTGACAAGCTGTCCAGGGTGTGCCCTGCCTCTTACCTGCTAATTGCTGGGATAGGCTCCGGCAGCCTATGACCCAGAATTGCTATAAAAAAAAAACCAAAACACATCAATGAAAGACTATGCAAACAAAAAAACCAATAACAGAACAAAAATTTGGTCATAAAGATTCAACCAGCCAATGTTGATTTTTTTTTGTTCCTAACAACTCCAAGTCTGTCCATTAATAAAAAACAAACAAACCAAAAAACAAAGAAAAAAAAAACAAAACAAAACAAAAAAAAGCAAATCATGCTTTAAGTATCACACAACTACTGAGGCATATGAGCTAAAGGGAATCAAAGCAAACACACATAAATCATATGTCATGTTCAGACAGGGCAATAAATCAATTTTTGTGCCGTTCAATGTTCGTACAACTGACTGTGAGAGATCTTATGTCCTTGTACTGACTGAATCGTGTGTGGATATTAAACACTGTCTTACAACGAGCATCATCTTCTATTTCAATATGAATATTTTACCTCACACCTGTGTCCACATGTGAAGCCATAATCTGCTGCAAGTTATTTGCCATGATTGAAAGTTTATGTTCTTTGGTACTGTTATGTTCTTGGTTTACTGTCAGGATTTTGGTTCATGTTCTTGGTTTTTGTTATGTTAAAGGTTGATGTTCTTGGTTTTTTGGATTTTGGGTTCTGTTAGTCCTGTGTTGCTTCCTGTTTCCTGCTCATTAATTCACCCAGTCTGATTTGCTGATTCACTTTGCCAGTGTTTAGTTCGTCCTTCAGTGTACTTAAGTCCATTGGTTTCAGTTCTTCTGGGCCAGTCCATTGTCTACTGTTGCTTGTTGTCAGTGATGTAGTCCATGCCAAGGTTTAATATTAGTCTCAGGTCACTTATACATTTGTTTAGATTTAGACATTTAAATACTTCGATCAAATCTCATACTTAGGAATATAAATATATGGTTTGGGTTAAGATGTAGATTTATTGTGCAGACTTATAACAGCAAGGTTAAAATCCAGACAGCTATGTGTATTTTCATGACTAAACCACACATACACAGATTCATAAAGCTGTAAAAAACATGATTCTTCTCTGTAAATCTCTATCATAAATCTATACACACATGCACAAACCTGATTTCAACTCAACCTTTAACAATAAACAAATGCAGACACTACCGTTCATCAGCTCACAAAAGAGTAGCATCAGAGAAAAGGGTTGAGGATTATACAACCTTCACCTATATGTGCAATAGAATAGCAAAGTCATTACAGCATACAGCCTCATGTGGAGATGATTGGGGAAGACAGATATGTAAAGATGGATTGTGGTATGTCGACTTCATTTTAAACAGCTTCCTGAAGTCTAAGGAAGCGTAGGAGAGAATCTAATACCAGAAAATGAAAGAGGACCTCTAATGCTCCCTCTTTTTAAAGCCTTATGACCTGAAACAGCCATTATGTCCAACTGCAATCCAGGTCTGCAGTTATCAATGTTGCCTTTATTTTTATCAGAGCATATTCGAAACACTAAACAATAAAAAAAAAAATTAAACAAAAAAAAACTATTTTAGCAAATGTTCACAAGTTAATAATAATAAAATATCTAATTGTCAGATTTATTTAGCTAGGAGTTTAGCTACATTAGCACTAGTAAAGAAATCTATGATGTCCTCTAAGTTAAAATCCAAGTTAAAATGTTTCAAATTTTCTCTTGCTTAGTTTTATTTTACCATCTTGTTTTGTATTAATTAGAAATAATAAAACATAAAAAAAAAAAACCAAAAAACCCATCCCATGTCACCCTTGTTGATCTCTACCACCAAATCTCATGTTCTTAGGGAACCAGTTCTCAGCTTAAACAGACAGGAAAACATTTTATGCTCTGTATTGCCTTTATATGAGCAATAATCCACCTTCCACCGTAGTTTCAGTGTGTAGAATATTCCAGACATAAAATACAGTTTAGCTGTTAGAATAATGATTGATGATGAAAATCAAGGATTTTAAATAATGCTGTTATTGTCATGTGACTACTGTCCAGTTTGCCTATTGGTCATCCTTGTGTTAAACCCAGTTATCCAGGCAGCTGCTGCCCCGGCACAAAGACATCTGTGGTCTGACATTAATTTGAGCAGAAATCCAGCCTGCACCAAGATTTTGCTGCAAAGCAGAACATTTCAGCATAACTCTACATCTTAAAATCCCAAAGTTTATCTTGAGTGCAGGTTCATGCTCAGTGAAAAAAACAGAACTCAGCACAATTTGCAATTATTTGTTTTGTATATATGTGTTAAGCTTTCTGAATATCCTGTTAAAAGGCATACACCAATTCAAGCTTAGAGTATAAGACAAATATTTGCATTCCTATTTAAATATATATAGATGAACCCAGGTGTGTAAGATTTAACTATTCAAAAGCAGAAATAAATTAACCAGAATCTAAAAGGAAACAAAGAATTGACAAAAAGGAAAGGGGACTAAGGACGATATTAGGGAGCAGATCTCCATTAAAGCTCATCTTGTCATGTGTGCAAACGTTTTCTAAATTATACAGGTAAATTTGAATATCACCTCGGGTGCCTTCAGGAGTTGGACCAAGTTGGTTCTCTATAGATCATCTATGAGATGGCCTCAAATCTTCTTAAAGGCTGGCTGATTTATAATACATAGTGTTTTTTCTTATTTGAAAAAGTGAAAGCTAAGGGTTGTTCGGAAACTTATAAAGCTGGGAAATGCAATCAAGAGAGAAAATAACTCATGTTGACTTTATAACAGTCCCGTGTCTAAATCCTGCAATCCTCCTAATACAGATTTCTTCATCGTTAAAAAACTCTAATCACTTATTCAAGGTCATGTTCACCAATAAAGTTTCTTTCATCAATCAGAGCTGTCTCAGGTAAAAGCAAAAGAAAGTTTGTAAAACAGTCAGATCCCTTCTTTGCTCCTTTCTATCTTTATAAAACGGGCCACAGAGTCCAGTCACTCTGTGATCGTGTATAATCCTCTGTTATTTGCTGGATAGCTCTTTACAAAAATCAACCCACTGAACGTAACTAAGCGTTTAGCTCTCTTAACACCTACTATGGCTCTTCAACTTCGCTTTTCATAAAATTAATCATTTGTCCTTTAACTCCTCATTGCCTAGGAATTTGCATGGGAAGCCAAAGTTGCATGACAAAAACAGCAGTTAGATGAGATGATGTCAGATACACAGCTATGTAGTATAATTAGCTAATTTTATGCTAATGAGCTCTAGTTTTTAACATGAGGGGCAGTATGAAGGTTTTATTTTTAATAATTGTGTTGTTTTTTGCAGAACTATAATGTATTTTAGATCAATCTCTTGCTCAGTCTTTTCACATGTTCTAAATTATTCTCATAAACAAACAAAAGAAAAATGTTATATTTTGCTTTACTGGGACTAATTGGAAACCAAAAGAGTGGTTGTGGGGAACTGTGCTTGTCTCTTTTTGTGACTCATCACAATCCAGACTTGGCTGGTTTTTCTTGAACCTCCCCGTCTGTTTACTCAAATGAACTGGGTTAATGCAGCCAAGTCATTAAAACATGACTTTATTTTTCACTTTATGAAAGTAAAACAGAAAGGCCGAAGCTATGACACTCATTTTGGAGACATTTCAAGCCTCGAGTGAATATTTGGTACTTGCAACTCTATCTTAAATTGCAGATTATTGACATACATGATGTGCAAGTTTTACTCTAAAATCTTTAGAAAATAATTCTTAGCACACTTAAACAGGACTTGATCGTGCTGTTTTACTCAAAGTCTATTTTCTTTTCTTTATTTGATGTAAGAGCCATGATGGAAAAAGTTCAAATGAATTCATTAGAAATATTTTATGGCTCATGTTAATGTTTAAGAAAAGGCTCAGATTTTTCTGATTACAGAGGTAAATTTATGTATTTGGAAATATCTTTTTACTACTTGTTGCCATGTATTATGTAGAATTGCTGACAAATCATAATTTACTACCTAAATATTCACCCAAGTTACTTCATGCAAAAGCCATTAACACCAAAACAGAAAATATAAACAAGCAGCAAAATTCTACATCTTAAAGGTGCAATGTGTAACAACATCAAGTCAATGACAGAAAATGTTTTAAATATCATTGAAAAAATTGTGTTTTTATTTATATTTAATCACTTTAGTGAAATAACTTGTGTTTTTATTCCCTTACAATTTAACTATTTATATCTACTTGCTGTGGTTCAATATACTGGCATGTTTGTGCTCCCATTTTCACTACGGTGTCTCTGAATGGACAAACAACTCTGTGTGAAGCTTAAAACTGCAGCACCAGTTTTGTTTGATGAAAGCTAAAGCACTGTTTGGGATAAGTAGTGCCTTAAAATGACCACAGAAGAAGACAATACACATGTACATAATGTTGAAGTAGCTACCTGTAGTGCAGTCATTGCTGTACCTGAGATCACTGGATCCACTCTCGGAAGGAAACATGTTTATGTCTGGAAGAATTTTGGCCACTGACAGCCACCATCCATTCACATTTGTGCTATGTCCATCTTTACCACTAGACATTTGTAATTCTTACACACTCTTACCGCTTAAAGTTTATCCTGAGTGTAGTTTCATGCTCAGTGACATAACCAGAACCCAACATTAAAATAGTTTGCAGAACTTACTTGAGGACATGTGTAGAGCCGTTGATCTGTGTGGCTGCACATGTGGTACTGGGAGCCAGGATGGACGGCCTGCGGTACCTCTTCCTCCCACAACACAGGATGATGAGGAAGGCACGACGGAAGGACTTGTTTAGGAAGGCATAAAGGATTGGGTTCAGCATGGAGTTGATGTAACCCAGCCACAGGCAGGCGGTCCACAACTGGTCGGGTACTGTGTAATCTATAAATGGGTCAACTACGTTGGTGACAAAGAATGGTGCCCAACAGAGGCAAAAACACCCCATAATGATGCACAGAGTCTTTGCTGCCTTTGTTTCAGTTCGCATACGATGGTTGCGTTGATGATCAGCAGAATCTGCACCTGCGTTGACCCCAGTGCCAGCACCTGAGGTACCGGGCGTGCTGGCCCCAGCTCCCCCAGCCCGTTGCAGCATGCTAATCTGTAGAGCGTGTGCTCGAGCTGTGATGTAGATCCTCTGGTAAGCCAGCACCATGAGGACCAGAGGGATGTAGAAGGCTACCACAGAGCAAGTGAGAGCATATGGCTTGTTGACCATGAAGACACAGGAGGTGGAGTTGCTGCCTCCGCTGTGGCGCCTCTTCTCAATCTGGCAAAAAAATAAAATAAAAAATTAAATACAATTCTTAAGGTTTGATTTAATTTTGAGACACTGCCACTTTTATTACTATTACAATTGTCATGAAACAACTTTTATTTACCTTTTTCATTTGTGGCATTTGTTATAAAAACAGCAGGCAGTTTTAAGATGCTCTGGTGAGGTTTTGATACAACAAAAGATTTTAAGATGAATTCAACAGTCACATTTGAACCATCTGAATGAGTCCCGAATGTCCAGTATTTTAAATACTACCCACTGCTTGGAAGTGGAGTCGTGATGCAAACAACAAACAGGAAATGACCCCTACTGGGTTTTTTCTTTAGTTGCTGACTTTGGTAAACTTTGTTAAACTTGTGTCTGAAAACGATGCACTTTAAGCTAATAAGACATTACGATTTAAATCATCGATTTTAGTCTGTTGTAATTATTTTCCATTAACATTCTTTATATTAATTGGATGTGTTAAGTTTAAGAACAGTTTAACTTTGTAGTTAAGTATGATTATCTCTATTTGGTAGAAGTCATCTGACTTCTGATCTATAGTATAATTAAACATGTTAAAAGATTACACCATGTTTAGGTGTGTGAAAATAATATGCTTATTCAACCTTTTTCTCATTAAAGAGTTCAGCAAGTGAAATGATATTAGTTATAATTATTGCTCACGTTGATATTTTCACAGGGCTTAAAATAATTAAACGTAGCAGACAAAAAGTACAACCCTAAATCAAAAAAATATATAAAAGTTATTTCTGAATTTTCTTTTACTTTTATTGAACAGAAGACTATGAAAATGTGATGTTTTAAGTTTGCATTTTCATCCTTATTTCATTAATCAACAAATATCCATTTCTGTATTTCAGGCCTGCAAAAGGTTCCAAAAAAAATGTTCTTTACTTTGCATTTGCCAGAATTAATGTGCATTGTCTTGTTGAAACATCCCAGGAACAGATGAGGTCCTGAAGGGAATGTATGTTGCTGTAAAATCTCTGAAGCAATGCTGCCATCACAGAAGTAGGGCCCTGTTCACAAGACAATGTTTCCATGCAAACGACAAAACTTTTTTCTTTGCATATTAAATAAAAAATAAATAAATAAAAAAAACGCAGAGGACCAAAAATGGTGCAATTCACATACCAGGCCTCTAGTGGGCAGTGTGAACCTTTGCAACGACACACCCAGGTGTGCACCGCCTCCTTATAAGACCACAAAGAACAACAGAAATGTTACGTGGCAACTGCTAACTATCTTGTGCATGTATAACCTCTATAAAAGGTCTTTGCTCAACCAGAAACAGGTTTTGCTTCAACATACCAAATAAATTAAAACAATGCAGTAGCACAAACACAGAGGTCTGCCTATGTTGAGATTTCGCAGGTGAAGCACCATCTAAGTGCAGGATTTTGTGAAAACAGTCATCGTCGTCAAAAGATCCCACTTCCAGGACTCGCCTTGTATTGCAAGAAAATTTCACTGAAGTCTGTTGTCGAATCTTTGTGGTTTTATCCACCCAAAAAGTTACAGTGTAAACGAGAGTCCAGAACACAAAAAAATGTTTGCGTTTTACTGTCTCAGTGTCTTGGTGTAAACAGAGCCTACAATTTAGATTAGCTACGAACACTGATACAACCTCATAACATCACAGAACCAGGCTTGTGGACTTGCTGAGAACTACAGTCCGGATGCTGATTTTGCTCAGTTTCTTTCATTGAAGCTCGGAAATACTTAGAGGTCTAACCACAGCAGACCTATGTCTGCTAACAACAATCCATGTTCTCACTGTGTGACGGACCATCCCCAATGCCTCTGATCCAGAGAAGTTAATGTCCCTCTAGACAACGTTATCACCCGGTTTCTTCTTTGGCACAGTAAAGTTTTAAGTTTGCTTGACAAGTTTCCCACAGTAATGCCTTGCAAATGTGGTTCTGTCAGCAGCTGACGAATGATGGTACTTGATGCAGCGCTGTCTGAGAAATCAGAGATCACTGGTGTCCAGTTTAGTCTAGCTATCTTGTGCTGTAGGTTGAAAATATATTTGCTTGTAATTACACATAATTATGTTACATGTTTATAATGTCACCCATTTATTTTGCATTTCAGATTCAGATTCAGATTCAACTTTATTGTCATTGCGCATGTCACAGGTACAAGGCAGCGAAATACAGGAAATACATTTGCTTGAAGTGTCACTTGTGCACGTCTTTATAAATCAGTGCTATGCATTCAGTGTTAGGGGCAATGTGGGGGCCAGTTCAGCTAGATGTAACATTGAGGGTCGATAAAATTTTATCACATTATTCTTTTTTTTTTCCTTCTTAAAAAATATATATATCTTGGGTTCATACTGTTTGCAATAAAATAAAACTCAAATGTGACATAAAAGAAGAGAAACAACATGGAATAGAGAACAAACTGGTGAGCAATAAAAGACAAGAAAATAAATTCTCAAATATAAACAAATACAATAAAAGATTACAGTGTAAATTATGGGACAGCAACAGCAAAAGCTCTGACACCTTCCTGTAAAGTAAGTCAAAATGTCACTTGCATTAAAATCTGAATACTGTGAAATTATTTTCTTTAGCGCTTTCTGCAGTCTTGTAATGTCATGCTGAGGTAAATTTGTGCATCATTCATATCTCTCATGTTTGAATAACTTCTGAACTGCTTTGCTCCCTTAAGGCAGGAAACATCATCAGACTTAAAAGAAGCCATTTAAAATCCCACATTCTCAGTAGTCTGGAAGTGAAATGCTGATCTGAGGAAGAGGAAGGCTTTGAAAAGCATCATTAATCACAGTGAAATCTCAGATTTATTCTCCACTGTCATCTCATCTCTTTGAGAAATTACAGCTCAAGGCTCAGACAAAAAAAAAGAAAAATGCTAGCGGATTTTATGAATGGGCTGACACATCTCAGTGTAAAATGTTCTGTATGCAGGTGTGTTAAACTTGTTTGAATATCTTGTTTGAAGGCATGCACCAGATTAAGCTTAGAATAAATTAACTAGAGGAAAACAAAGAACAAAGAAATAAGGAAAGGGGACTGAGGATGATTTTTCGGAGAAGATCTATTAAAGCTCATCTTGTCCTGTAAGCAAATGTTTTCTGGGTTTAAAACAATTACATCTGAATATCACATTAAGTTATTTATAGAATATCGAGTGTCTTTAAGAGTTGGAAATGCAATCAAGAGAGAAAATAACTCGCGTTGACTTTATAAGTCATGTGTCTAAATCCTGCAATACTCCTAATACAGATTTCTTCATCTTTGAAGTTTGCAATCAATTATTCAAGGTCATGTTCACCAATAAAGTTTTTTTTTATCAATCAGAGCTGTCTCAGATAAAAGCACAAGTTTGTAAAATGGTCTCTTCAGATCCCTTCTTTGCTCTGATCCATCTTTTTAAAACGGGCCACAGAGTTCAGGCACTCTGTGATTATGTGTATAATCCTCTGTCATCTGTTGGAAAGCACTTCACAAAAATCAACCCACTGAACACATCTAAGCATTTAGCTCGCAATGGCTCTTCAACTTGGCTCTTCATAAAATTAATCATTTGTCCTTTAACTCTTCATTGCTTAGGAACTTGGATGGGAAGCCCAAGTTGCATGACAAACAGCAGTTAGTGGAGAAGATGTCAGATACATGACTATGTAGTATACAAAAATAAATTGATGCCAATCTTTCGGGAACATTTTGAACCTTTTTATTATTATTTTGTGTTTTCTTTTTTCAGATTTACAGTGTAAAACATTTTAGCAATCTCTTTCTCAGTCTTTCCACAGACTGTAAATTATTCTTCTCCGGAACGGAGCAGCACATCTGGTCTTCAACCAGCCCACAAGAGCACATGTCACTCCACTGCTACTCGCTCTTCACTGGCTTCCAGTTGCAGAACGCATCTAATTCAAAGCTCTGCTTCTGGTTTAGAAAAACAATAATCCAAACGGCTCCTGTTTACCTTTACTCCTTAATCCAGAGCTACACTCCAACTCGACATATACACTCTGCCAGTGAATGACGCCTAGTGCTCCCACCACAACGTGTCAAGCAAAATCTGTAGCTAGACTCTTTTCCTCTGTTGTTCCCCGGTGGTGGAACGATCTACCAAACTCCGTCAGATCCAGAGTCGTTATCCACGTTTAAGAGCAAACTAAAGACTCTCTTGTTTAAGGAGCATTTCCGCACTTAGCTTAACTCTTCTACTCGTTGGAATGAGTTAGAAAGATTGGTCCAGCTCTTTGGCTCAACTCAGTGCAGAATATGCTGCATGCACTTATGCCCAAGATAATGTTGTGTGATTAAATCGTGACCTTTTATTTAAAAAATTTTAAAATAAAAAACCTGCCTCTAGCACTACATCTACTACATAATACATACTTTGGATAAAAGCGTCTACCAAATGACTGTAGAATAGAATATTTCAGGCAATGAAATAAAAAGGTCAAAGCTAAATCCCTCATTTTGGAGCAAGCACAATATCTGGCATTTCCAGCCTAGACTGAAGGGAGGGAGAAGGCAATGGAGGGGTTTTGGTTGAGAGAGTGGGTAAGGGTTGGGGCAGAGAGGAGTTTTGGGGGTAGTAAAGGGCGGTTGGGGGATGTGAGGGATGCTCGGGTGGGGGGCCTAGGTGGCCCTTGGATCTGCGGGGGTCTCTGCTTTGGCTGTCCTGGGCTCTGCTCTGTGGACCTGCCGGGCCTTTGGGGCCTCGGGCTCCCCTCTGTCTCCCCCTGATGCTTCGGGGTGTGGCGTGGACTCGACCCCCTTGCAAGCACACATTTCATCCTTGTTGCATGGTCACGCATGCATGTTCACGTTCACACGTGCATGCTCACAAACATGCTCGTCTCTCCATTCGCTTTCAACTAGATGTTGCTGATGTTTGTGTGTTGGTACGCCTCTCTACATGTACATTTGTTGACTGTTGTACTTTTTGATCATTATCCTATTTTCTTTATTTATCATGTAGTACTGTGATAGTTTATATTGTATTTGTAAATACTGATGTGATTTAGGCAGCCTAAACAACTGTTATTTCCCTATTCTAATTCTGTCCTTTTCTCTCTTTCTCTATCTCCCTGTCGGGGTCGGCACTGACATATTAAGACTAAAAAAAATAAGATTAGAATAAAAGCAGCCATTCATATAATATGTCTAATTTGGAAGAGCAAATCTGTCTGGCAAAATATGGCACACAGACCACAGTTCTGTATGTTAGGACGTTGGACCGGACAGGGTAAAAATTAAATAAAAAATAAAAACTTGCTTACTTTTAGGGAACACAAACATTTTCATTTATCATTTTGGATGTTTTCCATGGTAATTTTCGAGTTTTGGGTTTCTTTCTTTTGTTTCCAGCCCAAATTTTTAGAATTGTGAGTCTCGTCTTTGTACTTCTGGTTTTCTCTGGTAATGACAATGTACAGTATTTTTGCTTCAGTTAAAAAAAAAGGCCATTTGTTATGACATCTGTCTGGACTGGGTTGCCAGATCCTGCACTTGGGTCCTCCTCCGACCATTTAATGCAGCAGTTGGGTAGATACCAAATAATTTTTTCATGGTCTGTTTTTAAAGAACTAAAAACTTATTGATTTCAAAGATGAAACTTCCTGTAAAACCACAATTTGTGTTCTTTGGTCAGTCACTGAAACGTACCCACAGGCCATCTTGCCTCACCTGACTTTTGTGTTTTGTTGAGTTTTGGAGTTTCTGTTTGTACCAGAAAACAATCACTTCACAGAATATTCAAACAGCTCTAATTAGACCCACAGAGAGCCACTACTGCTGCACTAACTTTACACTACTGTTTTCCTCAACCTCTGTTATGTGCATCAGAAAAATAGGAGGGAAAGATGTGGGTGTGTGTTGGCGTGTGCATGTCTGTGCCGCTTCTACTACTGCCAAACTGAACTGTCTAGTTCCCAGTTGAGGCACAGCTTGGATGGAACTTCTGCTGGTTTTCAAGTAAAAACCATAAAAGCTTATTTCTTTCTTGGTGTCATTAAATTCTCTTCTTTCTTTATCTGTCTTTAAACACTTTTGAAGTCATCTTTATTTCTGTAATTGCTTTCAGATTTGAATTCTTTTCACATTTAACTGCCTGTTAAAAGTTTGTTATTTGCATGTTTGTAAAAAAAAAAGTGCTTTTGTGAACATCTGTTCATGGATGCAAAGCGAAAAACTGTGTGCAAGACTGGCTTTGTGTTTACACCTCCATCTGATTGGATGATGGGAAATCAAACTGTCCAATCAGAGAGCAGATGACTCTCTGTTCTTCCGTTCCACTGCAGGCTCTTAAAGAGGAGTAAACACATTTTAAAGACGGTGATAGTGTGTCAAGAGTGGTTTATTACATGGCGCTGGGTGTGACTACCTCTGTGAAAAAATTAATGTGATGAAGTTTATCACATCAGACAAAACGATGTCATTCAGTCCAAGTCTGGAGCTGCAAGGTGAGTGTAATAAACCGATATTACCGAGTCTCAGACTCTAGCAGAATGTGCTTCAAACTCTTTCTTTGCAAATCGGCACTTTGGACTCAACCAGCCGTTATTGACCAGGTGGACGCCTCAGTTCGTTGCAGCTACGATTTCAACGGAGCTTGGATTCCAGGGTAGCTACTGCTGCATTCGAAGACTCACCATGGTTCTCACAAGCCCCTCCAAAAGCAAGCACCACCCAGGTGGCTGAATGAATGAATCCGTTCTTCGTCTGTATAATCTTCAACCTGGATGCAGCCATCAGAAGCAGCGGCTACCCCAGAGATAAGCGAGGCGAGTGGCCACCAATAACTGCCGGGTGAAGGCAGATGTGGCAGTTTGCAGATACTCTGCAGTCCCCGCTGCACGAGTCTCAGACTGAGTATTCTCTTTCAGACATATTCCCTTTGAGTCCGGTAAATTCATACTCCATGAGAAGGAGAGAGGGCAGGGATTCCTCAGTAAGCGAGGGTGTTTTTATGGGCAATGAACAATTGATCCAGTTATTTCATATTTAAAGAGAAACTGCATCCGTGGCAGAGTGGGGTTGAGCGCGGCGCAGTAATGTCTCTCTTTTTACTTGTCACATTTTTGTATTTCTCACCACCTCGATCAGCTGTTAAATAAAACTATCCTTTCAGCCTCTCATCCTCAGAAATGCGGAGGTGACAACTGCTTGTTACAATGCTGGAAAGGACAAGTTGAAAAAACAAAAAGATAATGAATGATTGACGGTTAGCGCTAAATTAGTGATTTTGATAATTGTAAATAAATGGCAACAAGATGGAACACATTTTTAAAATAATTTTTACATTCTTTTTGACACTGAATATAAATTTATGGGTGTCTTGCCTTCCTTCTGTTGCCATCTTTGCAGATGTTTCCAGTGTCTGTCAGGAAATTTGTTATACCCCTCTGTTTCAAGTGCGGTTCTGGGCTGTCTTCGTTTGGAGGGTTGTGTGGCCCTCACCCTTACCCCTTCTCTTTCATCCTAAAGAGAATCGAGATAGCCCTTTCCCTAACGTGAACGCACAAAACGTAGGGGTAGAGCTAAGGGGAAGAAATGGGATTTAGCCTTATAAACCTCTATGTAAGAAGGACTAATTACCAAAAAAACAACATTTGAGATCATGCGGAAGAACCTTAATCTAAAACTGATGGACAGTGTAATTATTTCTGGTTCTTCCTTTAATTTTTACTTACAAAATGAATTAAACTGAGTTTAAAACTTGATGTATACCTGCAACCTTTATGACCATTATTTAATCAACCTGGTATAAATATACCATTGCATGATGTCATTAAACTTTGTGCCAAAGTACGAGAAAAATCCCGATAGGAAGCCAAATAGTAGCTGCTGTTGTTTTAGCTGCTTTTGCTGCTTTTCACCTGCTGTATGCTAAGATTTAGCCACTACAATCATTTAGAAATTTCCAAAACAACAATGTTTTTACTGCAGAGTAAAATAAATGCAAGCAGAAATCGGAAGAAGGGTCACCAGTTAATTAAGATTAAGTTTGGTGCGTTCTTGGTGCTGGCATGTGTGTAGCGTTAAAGGTCCATTTGACATGTTTCTGTCAGATAAGGCTACATACAGCTTGATACCAAAGGTAACTCTAGAAGTCTTTCTCTAACCTTGTAATATAAGCTCTATGTAGTCTCCTCTAAATGATATGGTGCCAGCAGCTGCTAGTTGTATCCCATTTTAGTTGTTTACAGTTTGTAACCGCTTGCCAGAAGTTCAACTAATTATGTCATCCATAGCTTAAAACCCTTTTAGTTAATGTTTCTTTGTAACTGCAGGATCTTTCGAAACCCCAGGAGAAAAAGTGCCTAAAAAAAGAGCATGAGACAACTATTATTATATAATATTGATTATCTTGTTTTTGCTTAAGGTCACTCCTGAGCAACATTTCAACTTCAAAGCTTATTTCTTCTTCTTCTTGTTTGCATTTTTTAGAACATTAAAATGACTCATTGCACAATCAGGACTCTCGTAATCCAGACAAGCTACCTTAACATTTTTAGTCTAAAAACACAGAAACTGCCAAACCAAATGTTGTTGGTGTTAGTGGTCTTGTCCTTCCGCCTCTATCTGACATGTTGATGTTGTTTCCATGGTAACATATTAAGTAATTGTTCCATCTTGTAAACAACTCTCCTCAGGACTGTAATTTATTTCTTTGTGTTTGTAGACACTAATAGCTTATGCAATACATGTTTTTCTTTCGTCTTTCCTCCTCCATAAAAATCTATTTTCTGCCAAAAAAAAAAACTTTTATCGTCACGTAACACAAACACATTGCTGCAGCACTCACCAGGTCGTCAATACCAATGCTGTTCCAACCCTGCATGATGGGCAGGAAAGAGATGAAAGTGGGAATGACCCAGCAGCCACCAATCATTAAAGCCACTCGCATGGGCGTCATTTTGTTCCGGTAAACCAGAGGCTGGCAGCAGATAGCGTAGTACCTGGAGGAGATCATTGAAAGGATGAAAGTGTGATCAGCTGCGGTTTGGTGGATCATCTGTACAGGAGAAACAGCTAGCACAAATCAAACTGCAAAGGGATACGCAAAGAACAAGGTTACAAGCAATATGGACACTTATGCAGATACAGAGAAGTTGCTGTTGGCAAAGAAAAATAAAATACAACCTAAGAGTCAGATTATTAATTAACATAAGATTTCAAAAGTTGCAGTTAAGAATAATCCTGAACAAATTACCTTGAAATGCCACATTAATCCAGTTTAAATAGTTTACAATATTTAATTTATGTTTTTAATTTTAAAAACCTAATGAAAAATATAAAAACATATCTATATTTAAATAAAACCACCAATACCACTGAATGAAATATTCATTTCAGAATCATGCTTTGAAACAATTATTGGAGACAGTTTAATTTCTCTCTCCATCCTTATTTGCTCTTTTTTTAAAATACCTTCATATCCCCTTTATACTTTTCCTTAAGATACTTAAAGATTATATAAATTATGTCTCTTTTATTCTGGTGACTGCCGTCAGCGTCATCAGTTTCTGAGGATGTGAAAGGTAGACTAGTTTGTAACTCAAAAGCTGATTCTTCATTTTTCTGTCAGTAAGTCATAAAACTAGTTAGTATTGTAGTCCTCCTGTCAGACATTTCTTTATATTCTTCTACAAATTATTGAATCAATATTTTAATATAAACCCATTAATACCAGAAAATAGTAAAACTAGCTGGCAATTCTGCTGCTTTCTTGGAAAGGTCATTCTTCGAATCTCAAAAAGATTTTGATCTTGTAAATAAAGAAGAAAGTAAATGAAAAATGTAAAGTTATTATGTTGCTTAAACAGATGTTTGCTCATTTGAACTGAATTCATCAAATAGATTTCCATTGAGTCTTTGTTTTTCTCCACCACAGACATTTGCTGTTTATCTTCTATGTTCTGGTGTCTTGAAGCTTCTATCTTTCAACACGTTTATTCAAACATAATAAAGTTTAATAATGGCCATTGTTTTCCTCGGATTTGCTTCTCTAGTTTCATTCAGTTTCAGATTTTTCCAGGTTAAAACCATGCTCTTTAGGTGACCTGCCGTCCGCTTATTTACAGTAGCACAGGTGACCATAAATAAAGTCTTGTTTCAGTTCCAGATTGCTTAAACTTGTTCTCTGGTAAATCTTAAAATTTAAAGCCTGTTCTAAGAAACCATGAAAAAGTATCAGCTTTTGGCAGAAAAACTAGACATAAACTAAAAAGTTGAACATAGATAAAAAATAATTAAACTTTTAGTCGAAATCTTAGAAATCAAACGTCAAAAATAGTCTTGGCTCTTCTAGATTAGACATTTCCCTTTATCTTCTTTTCTTTGTTTCTAATTATAGATAACAAGAACACAAAGGACACAAAAGAACACTAAAAAACATCTGCTGTTTCCTGTTGTCATTCAGTCCCTCTGCTCTTGTTTCTCCTCTCCATTTTAAATGAGCTCTTTTGGCACCACGAGTGAGCGGCTGCTGTTAATACATTTGCAGAAATATGTTAATCGCCAATAATTTAGCACTAGTGCTCACATTTTATCTGCATGTGTCAGTTTCTAACTTCTACTCCCTCATCCTTTGACCATTTCCGTTAGTTCTCTTCAGTGGATTAATCCCCCTTGCCACCGATTCAACATCTAGCTCTTTATCGTGCTGATATCTTCATCCCTAAAAAGTCTCCTGGGAAACAAAAACCCTCAATAGCAGCCCCATCACAATCCATTTGTAACAACATGCTCTCTCCTTCAGACTGTTGGCCTGTAAATCTTCAGGTGGCCTTGACTACTGGCATTTCCTCTTGAGACGTGTGGACTGGAGATACAAATACCCTCTTTAATTTCTGGCTCTGGCAGTAACCCTTCCTGTGTTATTCTACCTGTACACAGACTGTTGAAAGTGAGATATTTTTGGCCAAGCTACCTGTTTTTTCTTTCTACTGGTTCAAATTAGAGAAAATAAAGCTGACATCTGCCAGCAGACTAAAATTAAAGATGAAGCCCTGATGTATGTATATTCTTTTAGAGGAAATGATTCTAGAAACAACTAGCCACTCATTCTAACCCACTTCTGTCAGTTCAATGGTGGACGTTTCTTTCCCTTGTTCTTTGCCATCACTGTTATGCACTTTTTGATGCCATGGCAAATGTTGGACTTCCTTATCAAGTAACAGTTACTAAATCTATCTCAGTTCTGGTTTTCCAGACTAATATATAGTCTTTAAACAACTGGAGTCAGCTGACCATTTTATGATTTGTTTTACCATTTAATTTAATGTACAGCTCACTCTCTACCAAACACATCCGAGCTCTGAATTTTTCATCAGATTTTGTGTTTGTGATGAAATGATATCAGACGCAACGGCTGGAATTCCCAGCATGCTTGTAGGCAGTCATACCCGGAGGACCACTTCTACTAGACAAGTGGAATCACAGAAATGATAAGAAAATACTGTGGAAAAAAATTACAGAAAAGGGGAAAAAAGAGATACAAGAAAGGAGGAAGAAATCTGACAGAGGGAGAAAGAGAGCAAAGAAGAAAGAATGACAGGAAGGATGAAGTCCTCTGATAAGAAAAATAGAAAAATTACAGAAAAGCTCAAATGACTGATTTGGCATAACTGCCCGTAACAAATCCTTTACATCTCTAATTCCACTTGGCCTGGCCTGTGTGTGTGTGTGTGTGCGTGTGTGTGTGTGTGTGTTTGTGTATGTGAGTGGAGAATCTGAACACAGAGCAAGAAGAGTGAATAAAATATTAATAGTGTTATTAGAAGATGCTGTTATGCGTGGTATTACATATGACTGTAATAAAAGACTATTGGCTGAACAAGAAACGGGAAAAAACACACCAAAGTAATTTCCTTGGTCATACACTCACTGGCCACTTTATTAAGTTCACTAACTGAACTGCTTGTTAACACAAATATCAGCTAATCACATGGTGGCAACTCAAAGCATTTAGTTACGTAGACATGGTCAAGATGACTCCCTGAAGTTAAAAGTGAGCATCAGAATGAGAAAGACATGGGATTTATGCTGTTGGCCCGAGTATTTCATAAAACTGCTGATCTACTGGGATTTTCACACACAACAACCATCTCTATGATTTACAGAGAACATTCTAAAACAGAGAAAATATCCAGTGAGCAGCAGATTTCTGGACTAAAATGCCTTGCCTATGTCAGAGGTCAGAGGAGAATGGGCAGACTGGTTAGAGATGTCAGAAAAGCAAATAACCAGTGGTATAACCAAGGTATGCAGAGTACCATCTCTGAACGTACACCACATCCAAGCTTGAAGCAAATGGGCTACAGCAGCAAAAGACCACACCAGATACCATTCCTGTCTGCTAAGAACAGGAATCTAAGGCAATAATTTACACAGACTCACAAAAGCTGGACAATAAAAGATGGGAAAAACACCTAGTCTGATAGGTCTCCATTTCAGCTGCCACAGCTCTGAAAGCATGGATTCATCCTGACTTGTATCAACAGTTCAGGCTGGTAGTGGTGGTGTATTGGTGTGGGGGATATTTTCTTAACACACTTTGCCCCCCCTTAGTACCGACCGAGCATCATTCAAACACCACAGCCTATCTGAGAATGGGCGCTGACCATGTTTATCCTAATGTTTCCCCTTGCATTCTACCCATCTGTTCTGCAGGTAAGGTCCTCATCTTGATTAACCATCCACCAAAATGGCTGTAAACTTGATAACTAAAAGACTAGATCCCCATTACTTCTGGACCATTGAAAATAATAAGTCACCTCACCTCTGCCAATGGACAGATTGGGCCAAGAGGAATAAAGGCTAAGAAGAAGAAGAGCCAAGAAGAGGAAGGGCCAAGAGGAAGAATGGAATTAGACTAAATTGATGAACAGAAGCAATGATGTAATCTTAATTGTTTGGATCTGGATCTGGTCACACTGTTAGGATCTCTGTTGGGAGTCAAAACAGGAGACTTTATTTCTGTTTGCACAAAGGCCTTGTCAGGCTGCAGCATGGACAACTGTGCTTCATTTGTTAGACAGCCCAAGGAGCTCAGAACTCTGCTACTGCAGTTCTAAAAAATTCCCATTCAAGCATATGCAATTAATCCTTAGAAAGTCTTGTCAGAAAGTATTCACGTAACTCACAAATTTTCTCTTAGCACCGGCTCTGTTGATACGTTTTTATAACTGTTGCTTTTCCTCTGGAGGTTGACTCAACATTGCGCTTTGCTGCAATAGAAATGAAGTTAATCTGGTTTATACCATCGTCAGTCACTGTGGATATTTTCCTTTCTCCTGTGCTGTGATCCTACCTCATTACCTACTCGCAGTGCGTGGCATTTCACAGCCATCAGTAATTTGCAGAGGGTGTGTATACTGTGTGTGGTCTCCATGTGCTGTGGCATTATAAAAAGGTTAGGAGGCCCTTTTCTATTTGAATTCCCAAAATGGTTGTGTTGAAAGGTTGCAGATTGATTCTTCAAGTGTGAATGAGTAGTGAGTGACAGAATCCTCTGTGTCTCCATCCCAAGTAGGAATCCTTGTATTGTACCAGCATAAATGTCCAAACACGCACATTCACTAAGACGCAGTATGCAAGCACACCCCTGAAGCACAAGTACATACAAAGAACCAACAGATGCACAAATATACACGGATATACACACACTCATACACACATTAGCCTGGGTAAGATTAGAAACAGACACAGCACAGTTGGATGGTAGCATGTCTTGACCACGAGCACTTTAAATGGCCCCTGCTTCCCTTTGATCTGCAAAACATGGCTTTCTGTTTATTTCAGACATTTTTATTCAGACATTATTTATTTGAGAGCAGATTTCTGAGAGCAGCCAATGTTGTTGCATTCTACGTTCACATGAAGCTGCAGGACATGGGAAGTTTGCTAACAAATGGTTGTGGGTTCCAGTTCTCTATGCTAAAAAAACAGTAAAAATTTGGAAATCTAACAATAAGACAATTATTGTCTTGAGATTCTAAAAAAAAAGACCTACCACTAAATGTAAAGATGTTTGCCCACTTGTCCAAAATGTAAGAGATTCACAACCGAATTAAATCAAATTAAACTACTACAATGATTTGATAATGAGCTACGAGATACAAACACATCCCAGCAGCGTTCACATTATGTAATGAGAACTGCGATACATGACTCTTAAAAATGTTGGCCATACCTATTTCTATTTTTTGTTTACTTGCTTAACTCAGCAGCCACTTTAGTAAGTACACCTGTTCAATTGCTTGTTAACAACAAACAAACAAAAATTGGTTAATCAGCCAATCACATGGCAGCAATTCAATTGTATTGGTTGTTGGTGCTACACAGGCTGGTCTACTGGGGTTTTTCACTCACAACCATCTCTAGGGTTTACAGAGAATGGTCTGAAAAAGAGTAAATATTCAGTGAGCAGCAGTTGTCTGAACCACAATGCTTTGTCCATGTCAGAGGTCAGAGGAGAAGGGGTAGACTGGTTGGAGATGATAGCAAGGCAACAAAAACTCAAGTAACCACTGGTTACAACAAAGACAAGCACAACACCATCACTGAATGCACAACACATCCAGCCTTGAAGCAGATGGGCTAAAGCAGCAGAAGACCATTCATGTCTGCTAAGGGCGGGACAACACAGGCTCACCGAAACTGGACAACAGAAAATAAGAAAAATGTTGCCTGACTTATTAGTCCCCATTTCAGCTGCCACTTTCAGATGGTAGGGTCAGAATTTGGTGGAAACAGCATGACATGAACCAATCCTACCTAGCATCAATAGTTCAGGATGGTGGTGTAATGATGTGGGGGATATTTTCTTGGCACATTTTGGGTCTTTCAGTCCCAACTGAGCATGATTTAAACACCATATCCTACCTGATTATTATTGCTGACCATGTCCATCCTTTAGGGACCATAGGGTACCATCAATAAGCAGCTTTGGGATGTGGCTGTGTTACTTTTTCCTTCTGATCTGTTTGTGAAAATGTTTAAACCAGCCCTATTGATCGGATTGAAAAGTCTTTCCAATTGAGGCCAATTGGAACAGCTGACATGTTTCGTGACACGTTTTTTTTTTTTCTGACTGGATGTTTGATAGGATCAAAAGTTCCACGTAAACGCAGCTACTATCCATCCAAAACCCATTTTTATGCCCTGGCCTTCGACCTGAAATTATTCCTATTTAATTGTTCTTACTGTCCATTTTACTTTGTATCATACTTTTTTGTATTTTAACATGACTTTATAGTTTTAGTTTAATTCATAGGTCTTAAACTTGATTAATGGTTTAGCTGGAATCCGTCTGTCCCATCTGGACTGTGAATGTCCTCAATGTTTTGTTTTACCAAAGTAATTCTTTCCTTCCGCTAAGAGCAGTGTTTTCCACCACATTTCAGCCCACACAAAAACAATCTAATCACTGTTACAACCACATCCTTAGTCCCTGTCAACACCAAGGTCTAATCCTCTGCCTCCCGCTGCTTCTGTCCCATCCCTCTCTCATATTGTAACTCAGCACTGGTTGTACTATTAAATGTCTTATTGCTAGAAAATTTATAATTTTTCTGTAACAATCTCAGTGAATCTAAGTATGCAGATTTTCTGAACAAGATTTGCTTAAATTAAAGTGACTTTATTGAGCTGACTGATTTTTTTTTTTTTGTACTCTGGTTTATTTCAGAAGATGGTGATAATAGCATGGGAGGAAGGATTGATGGTGATTCACACAGATTATTATAAATGTTCCCTGCACCCACGCAGACATTTCTCCTTATTTAAATAACTTGATTTTAAAATAAAGGTTGGTGACACTGCTGAATTTGCTGCTTTGATTCCTCCTTTACTAACTCACTACGTGATTCGCGACCATGGTCCTCAGCCAGAAAAGGGTGGAGTGCTCTCTCCGGGTCTGCAATAGGGTCCTGCCCCAAGTGGAGGAGT
>JBAMHW010000007.1:8284329-8298389 GCA_037177495.1 Rhadinocentrus ornatus | reverse complement strand
TGTCAGCATGCAGAGGAAGAGGAACAAGGAGTTATCAGAGATGAGGAGTGATGAGTGAGATCATGCAAATGCGACCCTGCCTCTACGGAGGCTAGAGGCAGACCAGGGCAGCCCAGAGACACGGGCCTCAAGCAACAACCCCGAAGACAAACCAAGCCCCACCCGGAGGGTGGCAGAAGAAAGCCCCAGACAGACCCCTCCGCGGTCTTGGGGTACAGGCCCCAGTGGGCCAAGATAGGCAGCCGCCAGCCCCACCAGGAACCGGCCATCCAGAACGGCCTGAGCGAAGGGTCCAGGGCCCCAGGAGCCTGGGGACAGCCCCCACCCCCCCAACAAAAGCAGAGGGCTCGCACCATGCCAAGGAGAACCGGGCCCCCCAAAAAAATCCACCCGGCGCGGGCCAGCACCCACCCCGATGCTCCAGCCGCCCACCCAGAGAACCAGGGCGTCACAGACCACCCTCCACCCACTCCAACCTCCACCCCACACAACCCCTCACTTCCACCCTCTCCCGCGCTGCACCCACAAGCACTCACAATCACACAGCCACACCACACACGACCCTCCCACCATGCACCATGGTGGACACCCCAGACGGACCAGAGGACAGCGAGCCCCAAGCCCGGTCAACCCCAACCCCTCCAGCCACCCCTCCACCCCACCCAGATGCGGCAGACCGGGCACAGCCCAGAGCCAGCAGCTCATCAGCACAGCCAAACCGGGTCCCGGCCCTCGGGGCAACCGCCTCTCCCCGCCACCCAGGGGGAACAGGGGTGCGAGAGGTTCCAATTAACCTCCCCCTCCCCGCTCCTGACTGTTTATGAAGTGTATGCTGTTTGCAATTAAAATTGAGGGGCATTGACCACATTGTGCTGGGAGTGAGGCCACCATAGGTGCCCACCCGCCAAGCACTACATGGCATGCCCCCCAGATGTTGTTTGTGTGTTGTGTTTCTTGTGTTTCCGGAGTTTAAGTGCAATTAATACTGAGAGGCATGTTGCCACAGGGTGCAGCCGAGTAGGCCACTTAAATGGGCCCCTACGCTCCACCCCGCATGTTGCACACGCCTCCCACTTTATTAAGTCCACCTTGCTAGTACTGGGTTGGACCCCCTTTGCCTTCAGAACTGTCTTAACAAGGTGCTGGAAACATTCCCCTGAGGTTTTGCTCCATATTGACAGGACAGCATCACACAGTTTCTGCAGATTTTTCAGCTGCACATCCATGATAAAAATCCCCTGTCCCACCACATCCTGAAGCTGCTCTATTGGATTGAGAACTGGTGACTATGGAGGCCATTGGAATACAGTGATGGTCATCGTCATGTTCAAGAAACCAGTTGGAGATGATTTCAGAAGATGCTACACTGTGGTCATGAAGGGATGGACATGGTCAGCAACAATACTCAGCAATAATACAAACAGAGCATGGTTTAAACACCACAGCCTGCCAAAGGGGCCTAAATATGTGCAATTTTGTCCAATTTAGGTGATCGCATGTACATTTTTGGCTTCAGTTTTCTCTTCTTAGCTGACAGGAGTCACATCTAACACCCACACCACATTCAATTTTACTCACTTTTGAACTTCAGCAAGCTGCCTTGACATTGAGTTGCTGCCATGTGAGTTCGAGAGCAGAAAAAAACATTTTCTTCAGATTCTAATACCTAACTAATAGTTTTGGTGATTGTTTTAATAGTTCACATTTAGCCACAGTCACAGACATTCACAGACAGACATTTTTTCTGTGAAGTGGCAAACTTCGAATACAAATTAATCTCTGCTTGACCCAGACTTTATTAGCTTATCAATTGTCCAAATATGATTAATTTCAAGACTTTTAAAACTGCTGAACAAAATTCAATGTGTTTAACACTGACACTACATCTAAAGTTTGACATTTGATTGACTTGCCAAGGATGCCTTAATCTGACACTGCTGTCAAAAAGACACAGACACCTCTTGTGCTAAAGTAATAAAAATGCTATATGGTTTACTCCTGAGCCAAGCTGGTAACATTTAAGAAGACTATGTGTAAGGTGCTTATTCGTGATTCTCTAAGGGTAATATGATATATTTATAGCAGAAAGAATGCAGGCATTGCATTTTTGCTTCTATGCATTTAACCTTGACGTTGCTTCAACAACACACCTTAGGGTGAAGCAAAGTCTCCAGCATTAGTTAGGAATTGAAACTCAAAGGGAGAGCTGTGTGGCGTTCTCCTAAAATGTCTTGTTAAATTGTAGACATGTTTGACATTGGTAATGCATGATCCTCCTGAGGGTTGTGGTCTTTTGCACTTGAATATTTGACAGGAAGTGAGGATGGGGAGTCACAGAGAAAAAACATGCACTCATTCCTGACTGCACAGCCCTTTACCCAAGCAATTAAAAAAAAAAAAAAAAAGTTCTCTTGCATGTCTATACTCTGCACATCACAAAAAAAAAAAAGTTTAACATAATATGCTAATATAAGGCTCTGTTAGAATCAGGAGCCATGCCTTGTCCCTGTCTGCCAAATTATTTTACTTGCAGCATATGAGGTTCAAAGCCAAAATGTGAGTGTGCAAATGAAGCTTCCTCTTTGATCAGTGTTGCCAACAGGCTAATCAGATCAAATGGGAACACTGACAGCTTCTCAACAGAGGTATCATTACCAAAAAAAGGCAAGAAAATGCTTCAGTGAAGCAACACTAATCTTCTTTGATCTTCAAATTGTTGGCTACAGAATCTGACCTTCCTCTAAACGAAACAATGATATGCATGTTATTGTAGCAGCAGCTGGAGGCATGACGAGCAGTATCAGTGCAAGTGTCTTCATTAATTCAAGAGCTGTCTGGGTTAGACAATGAATTAGTAAGATGAAGAAAGTGCTTTCAAAACACACTAATCATTAGCGTGACTGGTAAATTTATAAGCTGTGGGCATCTGCGTCCTAATTTTTGAGCGAAGATTGATCTCAGCTGTCCAGTTTTAATGACATTATTAAGGTTTTGCATCAGCAACAGGGTTTTTATGCTAAAATAAGGTAAGCAGCTGCATAGCATTTTCTTTTCTCCTTGTTCCATGTCCAGCAAATTGAGACAATGCATTTTATTTGCCACCATTCTTCTCAAAATTCACAGTAGGATTAGTGACGTTTGGCTTTGCTATGGTTCCAGGCCTGGCATGTGTTTAATATTCAGGTTTTTGTGTGCTGGCTGTTTGGATCCTCATCTGTGATTGGCTTGCTGTGCCATCACTCACCTGTGCATGGCCTTACCGTCTGCTGTCCTGCTGATCAAACACTATTTAACTCTGCGACAGGCAATCATTCAGTGCAGCTGTGGTTAAGAGCTGCTTGCCATTTTAGTTCTTTGGTCTTGACCATGTGCTTTGGTTTCTGAACTGTGCTATTCGTATTGTGTCAGTTGTAAAGCTTGTGTAAAGCCTCAGGTGAGCCATTTTGGGTTTTTGAGTTGTGTGAGATGTTATACTTGTGAAAAGCCTTAGTTTTCCCCACAACCTTGTTACAATTGCTAGCTGGTGTATATTGTTTCTTTTGCATAGTTAAGGATTTTGTTTAGTCTTGTCTGGAGTTTTTAGATTGTGTTATTTTCTTTTTTTGGGGTTTGGTAATCAATAAGTTACCTTATCTCTAAGCAATTATTCCTGGTCTTTTCTGTTGCCACCTTCTTGTCCCCAGCTGACCTGGGTTGTGACAGGTTTAAACAGCAGCTAGGTCTCTCATTATGTGTGTCTGATGTTGACCAAAATGCTCAAGTGGGTCAAGTGTTTTAACCTGCCATCATCTGTGCTGCTAAAGCCAACAGACAAAATTCACAACCTAAACTCTACAGATTTCAGTGGAATATCATGGAAACTAAAACAAAGATGAAGAAATGCAGAAACAACCAAGACTGGGAACAAATGAGTGGATGATGTCAGTGGAAATTAATCAGAGTTTTTTCCACAGAATTTATTCTGTCATTTCAAGGAGAATTAAACGTGACACAGTCTCACAAAAATACATTTAACTAAAAAAAGACATGTCAATCTTTGGATGCATTCCTACCTAAACCTAATTATAATTGTCAGACAAATGAGGGAACACCAGCTGAAATAACCAGCATTTACCACTCCGCAGCATTCCCAACCATCCAGGTCAGCAGACTGTTGCTCTAAGCTAGCACTCGCAATTTTATTCCATACTCGTGGTTGTGCTAACGCAGCAGTTGTAATTATAGACATGCTGACACCTACCTTTGTGGAGACTTTTTTTAAGTTGAGCATCATAAGAAACATTCAGACCACATTTTAGCTAAGGTAATGTGCACCAGGTTGTCTCACACATATAAACTCTTATAAGACCCACGTTTGACTGGTCTGGATCTGGCCACCTTACCTGTAATTCTACATAACACAGAACTCACTTATGCTTGGAGACACTGTTAAAGAGGAGAAATGATATATTCACATTACAATTTATGTCAATTCAAAGACCTTCAAATTTCCAGACACATTTTTTCTCATCAAATCATCAAGTAAGCCTCAATTAAGTGGCTCAGAGTTCATTGGAGTAATTTTTGAGGGCCAAATACTCATAAAATGCTGATAAAAAATAAGTGATTTGTGTATAGAAGTGGTGGGAACGGTTAAATTGCACGGAAAGTTCCATACGTCATATTTCCAGCTGTTCTGAATTATGTTCACATGTGAAATAAAAAGCTATCCAATGATAAAGAAGAACTAGCGGTTACTAGATGCATTTTCATTACCCCTAGAACTGCGCAAAACCTAAATATTGCAATAAAAATCAATAATGGAAAGACCTACATTTCGAAAAACCTCTCAAATATCGTTAAAAAGTTTTTATGCTCTCCTGAGGTGGTTTTCCAGATGTTTCGATATAAAAGTATATTGCAAAAGTGTAATGGAAAAACCTTTCTCGCATTAACTCATCCCCCGGACGTGATGTGGGATCACCTGACCAGTTCATTTCAAATAAAGATGGCGCGTGTTAGTAGACTCAGGAGGAGATGGAAATCTTTTTAAAAATAATTTAAAAAAAATATATATAACTGCTATTCTTGACAGCAAACAGCAGCGAAATGCAGAGTTTTACAATGAGTTAGAAATCTCCTTCCGGAGTCTCGCGGACGAGATTTTACGAGAATGACAGCTAACGCGCTAAACACCCATCAATGGAAACACTTGCAAATCGCAATTTCTTGAAATTTTAGATATATTGTTAATTTTGTGAAAAAACGTAATGGAATTTCAGCTTATGAAAACTTTTTTACAGATTGGTTGGTGCCTTTGTTTAGGAAAGACGTCTTTTTCAGCTAGCCATGGTTTCTCCTTGTTATTCACATTGTGGCTCTTTATTTTATGCACTCCAGGGAAATCTAACTTTAGCCAGAAAGAGGGCTGCAGAGGGAGTTTTCATGCAGTCCATTCTTGTGTACCCCAGTGCAGTTTTAAATTTTCACTCAGTGGTGAATTTGTTGGATCGACTATCAAATTATGAAAAATTATTATTATTTTTTTGTTTTGTTTTCCAATTGTTACAAATAAAAGATGTATAGACAGGAATTCTTCCTTTTCTTAAGTCTGAAGTGCATTAAGGGCTAGCTCTTAAAACTGAGACATCAACTTCTCTGACAAAATAAATAATTATTTACTATTTACCCCCTCATTATGGTGTCTTTGGATAAATGTACATCTTTAGGTTGAACCAGGTCATGCATTTCACCCAATTATTGTGATAAGTCTGGCTCCAAAAAGAGAAATTTATTTTTTATTTTTAAAGAACTTTACGACATAATCACAATAGCAGTAATTGATAGTCTCATTATCATGATTATCTTAAAGATCACTATTTCATTTGTCAGGGAGACATGATCCCTCTCACATGTTTAGGCCTACGTCATGTCTCATGTGACATGCAACAGAGTGTTCAGTGGATTTTTCTTTTTCTTTGTAAAAAAACAAAAAAAAAGATTGTAAAACAATTTGTGAGCATTTGTCTCTTTTACTATTAATGTTGTCACCATTGTATTGTAAGCATTTGACTTAAAGACAATAATTCACAAACACGAATGACATCACAACGAGAGTGATGACTGTCGGCCTTTCATGTGTAAAGTTTGAACTGGAATTTTAACTAATTAAACATAAAAAAAATCCACAAAATGAAATTGATCTACAAATACACATTACTAAACAAACTTGCTACGCGTTCTATGTTAATTTCCACAAATTTTTCCCACTGTTTTATCAAAAGGTGATGGTGTATGAAACCACTACTGCAAAACTAACAATACTAGATAGATTCTATTCAAATACTTTTATTTAACTGCAGCGATTACCATCTAACACCAAAGCTTTCATTAATTTGAGATTTAATTATTTGCCTGACGTTGAACTTCATCCCTTTCTGGAGTTCCATCCAGATGTTCCCATGATGTGGTTTGAGGCTTATGTACAAGACACACTGCAGAAATCTGACTAAAATGAGGAAATCTTAGATGATTGAAATGTTTTAATCAGCTCATCACCAAATCCACAGCTTTGAATTATTAATAATCTTATAGCATGAAATGCAAGTCATGGTTACTTATAACGACTGTCAAACATCCTACAGGGTTTTCCAGTTAACTCCACTGGTCAGCACAAGCTCAAGAATACATGCTGGTCAGTGCAACGAGTGTGGGTTTGTGAACAGGAATGCTCTACTGGTTCTGGACAAAAACACGTGTGTATTCAGTTTCCAGTAACACAGGTGAAATAAGAAATGTAATGGTGCTGCTCTAAGCTCTTGTCTTCTACAAGCAGTGCACCATGTTCAATTGATTTCCCAGATGTGTCAAGAGAGATCTACCACCACTGCATCATTAGCTGTTAAATCCCTCATGATTGAGTTTTAGTGAGCATATGTGAATCTAAACATGCAGAGGCTGAGTGAAACATAAAGGGTGTCATTATGTTGACATTATATATACATGAACTTTGACCTTCAGCTAAGCTGAACTTCTGGCATGCAATCAGTAAGCAGCAGCCTCAATTACATGCTCAGAGACAAACGAGATGGGGGTCGCGACTGGAGAAAAATTTCCACCTTACAGAATCTTCCAACATGAGGCAGCTGGTTTCTTTTACTAAAAGACAAAATGCATGGATAACTTTTTTGTAAATCTCTGGTTTAATTATATATCATGCCTTGAGGTTCAGATGGAGGAATCTTCTAAAAGAACAAAAAATAAATAAATAAATTATTAAATTAAATAAAATTTAAAAATCCAGAAAATTGTGTTTTTTACTGCCTCAGAATGTACATCTAATCAAGGTCCTTACAGCAACTGTGGAGAGTAGCTTTTGCCTTCAGGGACGGATAATGTATCAGGTGTCACTTCTAAATAAGCTATTTACCTGCCCTGATTGGCTCTAAAGAGCAGTGGGCCTTTTCATCCATGATGACTGACAGTCTGCAGCCTCAGCGGGCCACATTAGTGTTCTGGTTAAGCTAGCACTGTGTCACACTTGCTGCAAGGCAGCACAAGAAATCAAGTTTTACAGAATTACCTGAGCAATTTAGCATCAAATATCAATTCAAGCAAGGTGAGCTGATTGCACAGAGGTTAGAAGCCAAAAGAGTTCCACCTTGAGTCTCCATGTTATTTAAACTCCTACATAAAGCTTCTTTAGGCAGAATTTGTATAAGAAAAAAGTTTTTTTAGGGAAAAAAATGTTTTTTAGGGCATTTTTATATTTTATTTACTTTTTCTATTCCTCTTTTAAACATTTTCAATTCCCTAATAGTAGTTGATTTCTTTTTTTAACTTTGCTTCCACAGTAAATGTTAATATAACTGCAGTACTTACTGAACAAATACTAGGATGAGACTGAGCCAAGATATGTAATAACCAGATGGCTGGCATGCAACATCCAGCTCTGATATATGATTTAAAAGGGTCATTTGATTTCACATCTTCTTCTAAGGACATGGCAGCATCTGCACAGAAATTTGTTTTTAGGGATGGAACATCCTCCGGTGGCAACTGAGACCTCCGCCACAAGAGTTTGACTGGTTGTCCCAACTTTTCAGAAAGAAAAATACAGAAAAGGGATAAAATTATTTCACTTTTTAATGAAATGCAAATGTCAGATTAATACCAAAGACTGGACTTAAGCATTCAAAACTCTTAAGTTTAGGAAATTACTGTGAACAGCAGCATTTTGGGCAAAACCAAGTACAGTCAGAAAAGCCGGTAAAAACCTTCAATAAATGCATAATTCCTGAGTTCAGCTTTCAAGAGAAGTCAAGGAAAAGGTTAGCTACAGTGAAAACGGATAGTTCTGATTTGTGCAGACCATGTTGTGAGCACAAGAGGACATTGTGCCCCTCCCTGTGTATGTTTAATGATACATTTATTCACTGGTGCACTGATGATTAATTAATAGTGAGAAGGGTCCAGGTGCAAATTCCTTCGTTTAATTACATGTTGATCCATGTGTAGGTTTACTAGGCGTTTTTTTTCCTCTGTGCAAATATAACTTTTGGGTAATGTTGCTTAGTCTTGTTGCACTTTAAATGTGTATTGCTGCACCCAATGCACCAAATGAAAGTGGGAAGCTATGACCACTTTTATTTCATAAACAAAGTAGTTTTCTAATAATAAAGAGTTTATTTAACTGAAAAAACAAACAAAAAAAGCATTTATGGTAAAAGCTTTTCTGTTGGAATTTATATCAAATGTAGAAGTTATTGATGGGGAAACTTAGTTAAATATTTTTGCCAAACTCAAACCAGAAATTCTTGTTAATGCAGCTACTGTCTTTTTCCTTTTGTCAGTGTCTATTGGGCTGTTTTTCTTATCAGCTCCTTGTCTCATTTTTATTCCATTAAATTGAGACTTTGGTTTATGCATTCAGTTTTTCTTGCTTGGACTCGACAATCTCTACACTGTTAATTATTTTCTTAATTGAAGATGCTCTCATTTGTTTGGCTGGCATGTGTCCTGAATAAACTTGTGTCCCCTTCTGAACTCATGGTGACAAATTCATGCTGCTCTCTCAGTTACATAAGAGCCTCAAAATCCAAATGAGACATGAAATGTTTATAGACTTCCTACAAATTCCACATAACTGGTCTACATTGCCTGTTAGTTATAAAATTTATTTTGAAGTTTTGTTATGGCTTTTAAAAACACTTTGCGGCCCGATCCTGCCAATTATTTTTGATTTTGATTTAATTGCATTACACCTTTATGTCCCCTTTTAAATACTTTGTACAGAGCAAAATCCTTGTAGTATTTAAAAGTTGGAGAGAAAAATTGGTGATTTTTTGTTTTTAAATCTTGTATTTATTTCTTTTTCATAATTTTATATATATTTTTTTTTTATTTATTTTATCTCCATTTAACAAGGCTCGGTCCATAGAGAAAAAATATACAATTTGCAAGGGAAACCTGGCCAAGAGCTCAGCAGCAGTTACATTTAAAACAATGAGCAACAGATTATATTATAAACATTATAACTTGCTTACATAACACTTGCACATATCCAAAGTAAACTGTAGTGATTTCTCCAAAGCTTTAAACTCCTTCAGTGAAACTAGGACCTGAAATTGGATGGATGGATGGATGGATGGATAGATGGATAGATATTTAGAAATTCACTTTATTAAAGTAAAGAATAAATAGTTGCGTTAAATAATCAAGATCTCAATTTTAATCATTCTATTCAGCTATAATCATCTAGCAGACGCTTTTCTCCAAAGTGACTTACATCTGAGAGTAAGAACAACACAAGCAAGAAATCAAACAGGAGGGACATCATAATTAAGTGGTAGTCAGACTGCTATGAGTCTAGTTGGACACAGGCACTGTCGTGTAGTGCTAGAGGCAGAACCCCCGGAATAATAATCCTCTGTTTAATTACAAGACCACGATTTCAGCACACAATATCATCTTGGGCCTAAGTGCACGAGTTGCGCCAAAGAGCTGGACAAATCTTTCTAAGTCATTCCAACAAGTAGATGAGTAAAGCTAAGTGTGGAAATGCTCTTTAAACAGGTGAGTCTTTAGTTTGCTCTTAAAAGTGGATAAAGACTCTGCGGATCAGACAGAGTTTGGTATGTCGTTCTGATTTTGCGCCACGTTGTGATGGAAGCACTAGGCGTCTTTCGCTGGCAGAGCGTAACTGTGGAGAGGGAGTGTAGCTCTGGATTAAGAAGTGAAGGTAGACATGAGCTGTTTGGGTTATTGATTTGCTAGCCAGAATCAGAGCTTTGAATTCGATGTGCGCTGCAACTGGAAGCCAGTGAAGGCATTTAAAGCGTTGTCTATGGTAATACAGATTAGTTTCTTTCCACCAGGTTCCAGTAGCTGTTGTTTGTCTACGACGAGCAGCTATGTTCTTCCCGGTGTGATCTGGAAAAAATTAAAATAGAGACATATGTTTTCACGTGAAATCCGTGTCATATACGGTTGTATGGTGTGGCTTGACCACAGGTCCGTAATGGTGGCGAAACATAGGACTGTAGCCACGTCCTTCACAACACCCTCATGACACTCATCATACAGGGTAGGGAGAGACACTACACTAACATGGAGACGAGATGGCAGTGATACCGTTAGTCCAAAGTGATGATGAGTTTCTTAAATCCCGGGTTTGTTTGTTTATAACGTTTGTTATCTCTCTGTCTTTGGGAGCTGGTGCCTTATTTATTCGTGACTCACAAAAATTGAAAATTTTGTCCATTTCCTTGTGTCGCGTAGTAAGCCTCCTTGTACACGTCAACGTGAACCAGCACAACATTTCAAATGCACAAATGTCGCCTGTCGCTCTGCTGGATGAGGGCAGCGATTTTTGCCTCATCGCGCATATTCCATAGAAAATTAATAGAAATGGAGCAACGTCGCCTCCCGTGTGTTCAGTCCATAACTTGAGAGGTGTTTGCATCTTGAGTTGAATTAAACCAAAGAGGCTGGGACTGTGGGAGGAGTCTGCAGCAGAGCGCAGCGCTGCAATGCCAGTGGCGCTCGATTTGCAACTGAAAACAGCACAAGAGTAAACTGCGAAGGAGCAAACTAATCAGACCATTTCATTTTTATGATATGGCCAAGCACCGAGCCCTGAGGCACGTCAGTTGTTAGCCCATGCGATCTGGACACTCCTCCCCGCCAACATACTCTAAAAGATCTTCCTGTGAGGTAGGACATGAAAGACGAGGACAGATCCTGAGATGCCAAGCTCAGAGAGTGTGGAGACGAAGAACTGGTAGTTGACTGTGTCAAAGGCAGTGGACAACTCCAGCATTATAAGGATTGAGGATTGACCCGCGGATCTGGCAAGCCGTAGGGAATCAGTAATTGACAGGAGAGCATTTTCAGTAGAGTGGCCTTGCCTATAGCCAGACTGATATGGATCGAACAGGGAGGAGGTACTGTGAGACTGAAGACGACACACTCTAGTAGTGTTGACATGATCAGAAGAAATGAGACCAGCCTTTAGTTTTCAACCTGGGCTGGGTTGAGTGTGGCTTTCTTTGAGATTTTATAAAGGACACATTTCTAAACAAGGACACATTTTCTATGCAAAAAAATATTTTGTATGGACCACTGACAGCAAACAACTACCTGACCCCAGCATCAGGTCTTTTTCTTTCTTCAACATCCAACCTGTTTGTGCTCACCCAAGTGTGTCCATACTCAGCATTTTCAGCAGATGCAATGGGCAGTTAAAAGCTAATCAACAGGGAGGCCTTCTATCGCTGTACAGTTTTTTAATTAAACATAATATTCTGGATGGTTCAGAAGGGCTCAGCAGGAATCCCTAATTGTAAACATACAGTGGTATTCTCTCTCAGCAGGCAAAGACAAGTCCACTATTATTCAGACAGTCACAACAGGTCATGGCTACCATTCAGACTAGTAGTAAATGCTGTTCATTGTCAACAGAAACAGGAAAAATCAGAACAGCATACCAGAGCAAAAAAGTCTCCCGCTGCCTGAGACCACAATAGGGAAAAATCTGAGAAAACAAAACAAAAAAAAAATTATCTAAAAGCTGTAGGAAAAAAACAAAAATATAAAAGTAGGTGATTCACTCAGCTGGAAAGATTCAACAAAAGAAATTAGAATCAATGTTTCAGAATGAAAAGCCTTCATGTCATTTTTCTTTATACTATGGAAATGAGCAACAAACTTACTCTCACTCACAATTATTTGAATGCTGATGCTTGGTCTGGAGCCACTGACATCACATTCTGGCACCAATTTAGCATTACTTGGTCTTGTTTTTTTTTTTGTTTTGTTTGTTTTCTTCAACCAAGAAACACATGTTAAACAGGTTTAATTTCCCTTCCCATTGCAAATGATTCTAAAGAAATACCTTGTGTGTTAACAGAAATAGCTACACACTAAAAAGTGCTGGGTTATTTTGCTAACCCAACTGCTAGGTTAAGGATATTTGGGCATAGCTTGGGTAAGTTTGACCAAACGTTGGATCAAACACTGACTCAGTGTGTTGGGTTGGAAACTGAAAAAAGAACCTTGTCATCTTCCTCTTTAGTCCGTCATCTTTAACAAGACAACGACCTTATCAGACCTCCAAGTACTGCTGCTCCAGCATGAAATACTACAGTAAGATAGTAAAAATCAATCTGTACGATCATGTAGAGGTAAGCTGACAATAGAATTTACTCCAGTTCGTTCTAGACAAAATATTTTCTCACACAAAATAAACACCTAACAGCAGCCATGTTTGAAAGTCATTGGGGAGACAACATGTTACCTTTAACCTACCAGCCTTATTTATTTATTTTCTTTTATAAGTAAGACTGTTTTTACAGGCCCTGCGATGGACTGGTGACCTGTCCAGGGTGTACCCTGCCTTTCACCTGAAACACTGCTGGGATAGGCTCCAGCTCACCCCTAATAGAAACAAGCGGTACAGATAATGATAACAATTGGATTTAATACATTTTAATTAATCCCTCCTTTTTTTTCTTGAACGCTTCCCTGAATTCAGCTCAGATTAGTGTAGTTGTTCCACTTCCAACCAGTAGATGACAGCCTGGTTGCTGACTGGTGCTATGATAAAAGACGTTGGCCGTTAGCTCAGTCAGAACTAAGTGTAAACGGCTGACGCTGGCTTTTAAACACTCACAGTGAACTGTTCTCTGAGACATTACAGGTTAGATAGGTAAACAAGTTCCCATAAATGCTCGTTGTTTTTTATTGTTATATTCAGCTACATTTATACTAATTATCTGTGGAATTAAGTAGAGACACCTAAAGCTAGCATTAGCTGTCGCTAACATTAGCATGTTAGTACGTTAGCTTTGCTCTGGTTGACTTGGCATACAGTTTCCATAACGATGTATAAATGTTAGGGTATTTATTTCCTAATGTATCATGGTTTCTAGTTGTACTAGCTGTTAGACTTTATTTTTGTTGCTCCAAACATTGCTCTGTTCATGGTTGTCATGATACTAGTTCTGTAATTCTTAAAGGTACAGTGTGTAGTTTTTTTTGGTATTTTCAAGATCTGCTTTCATAAATACATATTTTACCAAAGTCTAATTACAATCGCATCCAAATTACATTGTTCTCGTAGCTTAGAATTAGATGTTTATAAATACATAGGTGGTGGCGCACCCAACTGGAGGCTGCCATTTACTGTTACTTGCTATATAAAACGGCAGAAACAGTAGAAAAGCTCCGTTCCCACAGCTTTCAGTTGTTACTCTTCACAGAAGTCATACCAGTAGGCGACCATGCGCTTCTTTCAGATGTATTTTCCGAGAGCTTTCCCTCATGTTTCGTATTTTATTTCAGCTGATTTGTCAACGGCATGGGGGTAGTTGTCCTCCTTCAAGTCAGACTAAATAGACCAAAGTAAAACCAGTTTCTTGGCTTGATTTAATCACCCGAACCGCAGCATTCTAACGCAAAAATATCTTTCAGATAATAAATATTTTCTATCAAAACGTTGCCCATCTCCCTGGATAAATCAGCTGAAATACATGTTATTAAACACAGAGTAATGTTACAGCATGGGATCTTCCTCTTGCAGT